>JAVSBS010008655.1:0-23341 GCA_033124195.1 Coracias cyanogaster
CAGCCGGCGCTGCTCGCCGGGTCCGGGGGGAGGCAGGGCTGGCCGGTGCCCTCCGGACACCCCGCTCCGTGCCCGCGGGGCCGCGGCGGAGCTTTCCTGCCTCCCGCTCACCTGCGCGGCGGCCGCGGGCTCCCGGGAAGCTCGGTCCGGGGGGTGGGGGAGTGTGTGGAAGGGCCCGCACAGCCCTGCTGGGCTGCCTGGGTGCCTTTCTATCCGCCACTTCCCAAGAGGTCTCCGGTATTCTCGGTGAAATCGTCTCATTTGGGGTCTCTGCGGATCTTGCTAGGATTTGGAGCTGAGGCTGGGTTATGGTTAGGAGGAGTCAAATGACTGGGAATAACTGTCCTTCACGGCACGTGAAAACATAAAAAATTAGGGTATCTGAACCCCTGAGCGAGCTTGTGTTCACTTGAGATGAGAGGGAGATGTGTGATGGTGGTATAACTGCCTGCGTTTTCTGCAGTCCCAGAGGTAAAGGTTAGATTGATAAGATGTAATTAGACTTTATCGGAATAGCTTAAAGGATCATACGTGCGGTACCTTACACAATTTTATTATTTAATTGGAGGAGTAAATTCCAGGTAGGTCCAAGGTCTTGTGACACATACATTACAGCTTCTGATATTGAATAACAGCTTTTGCTTATTTATTCTAATAGTAAGTTTCTAACAAGTAAATGAAATCAATTTTGATAATTGAAAATATTCTAAATAACCCATGTTCTGTTTTCTGTGACATCTATTCAAACTTTGCAGAATATATTTTATGAGACTTCAAATCCACTTTATTAAAGCATGTTATGTTAAAAACACCAATCCCTGTGAAATTTTGGTTGGCAGCACTTCTTCCTTTCTATAAGGATGAAGGAGGCAGAAGAACCAGAAAACTATTTCGAGAAAGTCACAGAAGCTTTTACATCAGCTTGTGTTCTTGGCATTCTGTATCCTCTCTCAAACTTCAGCAAAACTTATCAGAGTTTTTAAAATGTCTTTATGTTTCATGTTATTCGCCAAGCAACTTACTTCTGGATGACTAATGCTCAGTTTTGGCCTTGCCTTGGAGATTATAATTTGTAATTTGTCTTTCATTCTTGGTATTGTGTGCTGTACACTCGTATGTTTAGGAATCACCAAAACTGACTTTCTGCTCTCCGCTGTCCTTGATTCTCTTTTTGACTAGGTTCTTTGCTTTATTTTTCTCTACTTTAGAAATTTCTTGCACTTGTGTTATGTAATGTGGATGTATAATTTCGTTGTGTGCTGTACAAATTTATTAATAGTTCTAGGTCCTTGCAGCGCTATGAAAATTGACAAAGTGTCTCTCTTGCTACACTTTACTAATTTCCTGATGAGAATTAGGCTATCTCATTCTGTACAGGCTTAGCTCACCTTGAATAGCATTTACAGACATTGGATAGATAAGTCTGTTCTGTCACGCTTTGATGTTTTTTAAAACATTTAATATTAGCTGTTCTGTAGAAGCTGACTGAAGTGTTTAGTTTAAAGATCGGCACAGTCACTGGAGCAAGTTGCGCTGGTATCTTGGATGCTCTATTTTCCTTCCCAGTAACTTCCATCGACACCAGTGGGAAGCTGCATTTGCTTAGGCAAAGGTTTCAAGTATTTTATGTCTAATATCTACTTAATTATTTGTGTGTTTGGAAGCTTTTGTTGCTGTCAAAATAGTGGTGCTAAGCTCAACATACATCTTACCAGAAGTAGTGTGTATGGTAGGAAATAAGTGTACTCATTCCTGTACAGTGATTCATGTGTTAGAGTGGACTATGTGTCTGTCTGTCTACTCTATGTATTTTATGGTGACTGTTACTTGGAATTTATTTGCCTGTTGCCTAGGGATATACTTTCTGGATGACTACAAAGTTCAGTTTTGTTTGTACGGGTTTGCAGTGAAGGAGTTATATAATCTAGGAAAGTAAGACAAGCCTCCTAATGAACTCCTGAGACACACTGGATTTAAATCAGTGGTATTGTTAGAATGAGAAAAATCTTAATTTCCTTGCATTCTGCCAGTGCAGCCACTTCAGTGCAAAGCTCAGGTGTCCTAAAGGGATCATGGGCAGACATTTCTAAATCTGTTTGCACCATCCTCTGAGAGATAGTCTAAGCACTGAACTGGTTTCTAAGGAGTGGCTCCATGTCGTGTCTCTAGCCGAAATGTTAAATTGTCCTAGCTGAAATGAGACACGAGTGACTGTGAGTGGAGCAGCAGGTAAGGTGCTGCTTTGGGCCATAGGCAGGCCTGCCTTCAGGTTTCTGCTCCACAACGACAGGGCAGGAACCAAGGATACTCTTTGCTCATGTTTGTATCCACCTTCAAAGTTCTTCTTAGGCTGCTGGATTTCATTATGTTTCCCTGTTAAATTTCGGCATCTGAATTCTTCCAGTTTTGTTACTGGAGAATTTATAGGCACCTGCCTTCTTTTCTTAAAGTTTTTGCTTGGTTATGTGAAGTTCTGGTAATGAATATGACTGGCACGGCAGCCGAACACAGTGTCTTGGGGCTTTTCCTAAACATCAAAGGCCTTTGAGCTCACCTGCAGTTTTGGTCCTCAATGTGACACATTAGATATGTTCCACCCAAGCTGTATTCTTTGTAGAGTGTAACAGCTATGGCTGTTCCTCCAGATTTAGCCCAAGGAGATGAAAGCAGTGCCTGTGGTGATCACAGACTTACAGAATGGTAGGGGTTGGAAGGGACCTCTGGGGACCATGTAGTTCACCCCCCTCTGCTCCAGAGCAGGTTCACCTAGATCAGAAATGTCTCCAGAGAAGGAGACTCCACAGTCTGTCTGGTGATATCTACTTCCACATTTGTAGCCCAAGCTAGCAGTTCCCAAATTGCTGGGTTACAGCCCACTGCAGCCCTTAGTGCTTCTACATCTCTTTCAAGCTTCTGAGCAGTGTGGTGAGCAAAAAGGCAGTGTGGGTTCACAGGCCTGTTGCAGAGGATCAGTGGTCCCTGAATAGCACCTTGAGAGCTGTTGACCTGGAGCATAGAGCACTTGGCCTGGCAAGTGGGAAGCCCGATTTCAAGCCTGCACGTGCTGTCTCCCAAGGGAGACTGAACCTGAAGATAGGCCAGGCTTGCTCTGATCCTCTGGCACTGTGTTTAAAGAGGAATGCTAGCTCCCTCCCCCGTGCCAGGATAGCCATCCTCTCTGTTACATCTCTAGCACCATGGGAGGAGCATTCCTTGGGATGAGGTGTGTCCTCAGTTCTGGTCTTTGCTTCCCCCATCGGTTTTCAGTTCCACCCAGCAGCTCCTTTCTATGTAGGTTGTCAATGGAGTGAGACCTTTATGTTCCTTTCTGTGTATCTATATAGTTTCGGTGGCAAGAAGACAGTCTCCATCTCAGCCTTGCTGATATGAGGACATTCCTATTTGAGTTGTGGTGTGAGATTGTCCTCTTCTGTGTGGAACAGGGCATTCGGTACAGGCTTCTTAACTCCTCGGTGAATTTATTAGTCAGAGGCGATCTAAGAAGCTGTTATCGCCAAGTTGTCCTGTGCTTTTGAGTGAAGCTGGTAGGACACCATGCTTTGTGTTGAACTTGGTGTTACCTGCATGCTAGCATACCTGCTGTGGCTGCAGTTCCCTGAGCAGAAACCCTCATGGGACTGCAGTGTGCAAACATTGGGTTTGTGCATCTTGAGCAAACTTTTCTGTGAGCCTTTATATTCAACTCCACCAAGGTGGTGGCACAGTCTCAGAGCCTTTGGTGGCTGGCTTTAGCAAAATATAAAGCGTCTATAGCCTACTAAAAAGCAAGATGAGGTTTCTAGGGACTCCTAACTGAGAATTTAGGTGCCTGTGATGTGCGCATGTAGTTCTGACACTGTCATGTGTCACTGACATTGCTGAAAGGAGCAGTTCCTCCTTCCTCTAGCTGCTCGGTGTCATCCGCTGTTTCAAGCCGGGTTTAGTGGTTATGCGGTTGGCAAAGACTCTCAATCCAATCAGTTTCCTGCTCATTGCATTGACCTTGGAATGATTGTTACCATGCAGGTGCACTAGCATTAGTATGAGGGGGAAATGGAGATCTCCCGTTCCATTCCAGAGCTGACAGAGCTGTGGTGTGAATTGCAGATGGAGGTAAAGACTCTTGGATACCTATGTCCATACCCTTTTGTAAAATATGCGTGGGTGTACTGCCAGGTCTCTCTAGACATTGTGAATAAAAAGATCCTTGTTCATGCCTTATGAGGAATGGTGGTGGTAGTACAGAAAAATGCATATATCTGTTCAGAAAATGAGTTGCATGTGTTTGGCAACAGTTCGCGTTAGTGAGGTGTAGCCATTTACAAATGGCGGTTTGCTCTGTAAAAGCCTCCATTTCCTCAGTAGTTGTTCTGCATGTGTTCTGTGAATATAGTCTCTTCTGGGAGCCACGGCGATGCGAGGCAGTAAGGTTATGGCAACATGAATAAGTTACAGTGGTCCGAGGTGAAGTGAAATATGCTTCATCCAAGATGAGATAAAGTCACCCCATTCTGAACGACAAGATACCTCTCAGTTATTTTGGGCAAAAGTATTCACATGTGCAACTCCTAAGTTTGCATGGTAATGTGGTATATAGCTACACAGAAAAGTTAAGTAATGAGTCAGAATTTCATCTTTATCGTGTGTAGAAAATGAATAGCAAAGGAGTTGAAGAGTTGCCTGAAGATGTAACCGGTGTTGGATGGACAGAACTGTGCTTGTACAGCCTAATGTTCAGATTATTTATGGTCAGATTGGGTATGACAGGTCACTCTAGTAGGTTGGTTTGGTTTGGGTTTTTTTTTTTGATGAAGTTATGATGAAGCTGTTTTGATTCCGATTCAGATTGATCTGCTGAACATAGCAACCAATGATTTTTTTCCTACCAAAATATAGTATGCCTAATTTAAATTTCTGTGTGACTTAAATTTGTTCAGGTTTTTTATTTTCTTCAAGCTAAATTGATTCTTTAACTTATGCCCGCTTCATTTCTGTGATAGTTAAGCCATCTTTTAGCACATATGAGAAGATACTCTGTTTAGTAAGTCTGCCACAAAATGGTAAACCCCACGGTCAGTGCTGTAGATCTGTCTGGCTCTCTTTTTCTCTTCTGAATTTTTTCTCTTGTGTGCCATGGCTTGTGCACAAAACCTATGAGTTAAGAATAATGCTGGTTTGAGGGTATTAGATTAATCTGTTTCTTTATATGGCAGGCCATGAAGTATATTGCATATTTTTTCCAGGAAGAACTCAGGATTTTCTTTAACCCCAATTCCCCACAAAAAAACCCCTAAATGCTACTTTTGTTGAATGTCTGGCTTGTACCAGTTAGCTTTTACAGCCTTAAAAGCCATAAAAATAAAACGTAGGTATGTTGATCAATAGCTCCCATTGTTGCTTGTGTTAGTCTGAAATACTGTATCATGAGAAGTAACCAGGGGATGGCTGGGTGGGTAAGTTTCTTTGACATCAGCTCTAACAAAGACTTACAACTAGTGTAATGGTAGCAATTATACTAAGCCTTAAAAAAGTGTTAAAGGTAGTAGCAAAACCCAGTGTATTTCTTGGAGGAATAGTTCACTGTATTTTTGGATTCCTGCTACTTCTTCCATTAGTCCACAGAGAAGACTTTACATCCCAGAATAACTGTTTATGTGTGCATTTTCTTAATCTCTGAGAACACTTGTTGGTAGGCATCCTCAAAAAGCTTACTGTGTCATGCTTGCAGAATCACTTCATAGGAACATGGAGTGCAGCTGCTCAGCGACACAAGTGACTGTAACAATCATTCTTTCATAGTGACTCTGTTTCATGATCTAGCAATCATTTACCTCAGGTTGAGGAAGTGTCTGTCCTCCTTATGGTACATCCCTTTACCACAACCTGTTTGAACTGATATGCGGCAAGGAACAATAATAAGCTTGGTCAGGTGGCAGCTCTTCAGAGAAAGTTCTGCATTCTTTTACAGATCGCAGGCTGAATACAAATTGACAACATTGCCAAAAAAAGAAACCCAACCCAAATGGCATCTTGGGGTACATAAGTTGCAACAGCGCCTGCAAGGCACATGAGGTAATGCGTCCGTTCTGCGCAGCACTGATAAGGCTGCTGCTGCAGTGGCCTCACCTACTGCCTTTGGTTTGGGGCACGACATTTCAAGGAAAAGGCACATCAGCTGGAAACTGCCCAAAAGAGAGCTGAGAGAAGTATCGCAGGTCTCGAAAATATGGTGTATTGTACTGTGTTGTTCAGCATAAAGAAGAGGAGGCTAGAGATGGATCTTTGGACACTGTTAAAAGCTGTTGTAGGAAAAAACCCCAAAACAACAAAACACCCCCCTCCCAAAGTATATTCCCCAATTCCATTGTAGGTAGAACAAAAAGTAGTGGGCTTCTGTTGTGCCAAGTAGGCAGTGGAATTTGTTGCTTGAGACTTCTAAAACAGGCTTGGACGAACATGCTGGGAATGATGTGGGCCTGGGGTCCTGTTTCAAGGCAGAGATGTTGACCTCTCTTGAGATCACTGCTGTCCGTGGTTTGGTCAATCTGTAATAGTGCAGAAGGTGCCTGAGAAATAGTTCTTTATGTATGTTAAGTCCCTTTCCTAATTCAGGAGTCCTGACTTGGGAAGTCTGGGTACAGAGTCTGAATGTGTTCAGCTATTTTGGATATGTGCTTAGCCTGAGGGGTGTGTAAGAGGTGGCAGAAAGTGTTTGCTCTGCCTTCATGTGCTGCACCTGGGAAGCGCTGACTGACAGTGTATCTCCTGACATTGGCCAGATAATGTGCGATTCACCTCCACAGTTGACATTTTTGTGAGTTGACATTCTTGAACATGTTCAAGGAAGCAAGGAAGCAGAGCATGTGAAACACACTAATATAAGCATGTTAATAGATAAAATAAACACCTGTGCTGGACACATCTGTGCCATAGTGCTGTGGAACAAACCCTCTTCTGTCTGGTTGTCTTCTTTTTCTCATTTTTGAGTTCAGTGTTCAGTCCTTGAAACAATGGTTTGTTCTGTGCTGATGGAATTTGCCTCTCCTCAGGAGGAGTTAGGCCCTTTATATGATCAAGGAGGAAACTGCTGATACTTCTATACTGTGCGAGTACTACACAAATACTAGTTAGTATTCTCTCTGTAGAGAAAAATTGTATTCAGAGGACAACCATATCTCCCTTGAAGAGTGCTAAAGGACTAAAATCGGTGTTTTAAGAGACTTGGTTTGAGTTGAATGTTTTGGCTGTGAACAACACAGTTACTGTTTTCTGAAATTGTGTGTTTTTAAACTGCTCATGACTTTCTACCTTCTGTAATTTCCCCCCTGATGTTAGGTATGGTTGAGTACATGTAGTAGTCTAATGTGTTCTGTTGCAGCAGGAGAAAATAGTTCAGACAATTATTTAGAAACATGGCATTTGGCATTGCATGTTGTAGTGATTAGTAATGGCTCTGCCTAACCTTGATAAAGTTATCTGTGTGTTGGGGCAGCTGGTTAATAGCTGATAGAACAAGTGATGTCTGGGGTGATTAATGATGCTGGAAGGAAATGATATGATAAAAGTCCAATTGTGCCATGCCACGCCTGTCCCATCTGCAGCCACAGCGCTGCACTGTGACGTGACTTTGGTGGTTAAAAGAAATGGTGTAATGACTAGGCTTATTCCTTATCTTCTTGGCCTGGTTTCACTACAGGAATGGAAAGTGTTGTCACTTGTATAGGTGGGCTACTAAACACTGCCTATTTCAGCAAAACACTATGTTTAGTGAGTCCAGCAGTGGCCACTTAAACCCAGTCAGATCTGTTATTTCTTAAAAGTATGTGTTTCAGTGAGAATCTTGGTTATTTCCTTGTAGCTAAAAACAAACCACAGAGATGAATGTAAATACTGATGACTTGCACTTTTGCTCTATCCGCATGTCGTACAGATGTGTGTAAGATCCTTCTTTGTTCAGGAACATGCTGTTCTTTTGTGTTACAAAAACTTCTCAGTTTAGGAGATTCTACAGACTGAGGATCTAGCCCCCTTTGCCTGTCACTGGAGCGTGGTACCAGTGCAGCCAGTATGGGTTCTCCTTGCTGCTGTTTGAAGGGTGAGAGGGCAGCAAGGGGCAATGGTGTGGGCACTCCCACACAAGTTCATCAGTACGTTTTGCTTTGTAGCAGAGGCCCTAACTGCTTGAACGTGTTTTGTGGCAGGCCACCTGAAGAGCATGAGGCCAGCCAAATAGACCTGGACCCAGGCAGCCCAGACTCGAATGATGGTTGTAGCAGATGCTTAGAGAAAGTATGAAGCACAAAGCAAATGTGCTCACCTGCTCCTTGGTAGACTCTCTTACTTTGTCAGTCATTGGTCTACAGACTCTGGTGGCAGCAATTGTGTTCATGGTACCATGTTTAATAGCCACAGATGGATCTGCTTCACATAAACCCTTTAATGCATTTTGGAACTCACTTTCATTCCTGACATTGCAGGAATGTAAGGAGGCTACTGGTACATGCTGCATATTCTCTAGGATTGCTGTGAGTAAAATACGAGCAAATATGAAGATGCTTTTGCTATGTTGTGGGTCTTTGTTGTTTTGTTTGTTTGTTTTAAACCTGTAAAGGAATAGGCATTACTTATTTTTAAGTGTATGTATACATGTTCATTTTACTAAAACACTCTAGCTCTTGACCAATAACAACAAAAAAAAAATCAGTCAAGATGTTGTAAGAAGTTCAGAAGTCAGAAGGTCTTCCCCAAAGAGAAAAGACTTTCCCACTAAAAATAAAAAAAACTTGCAAAAGAGGGAGGAGGAACTAAAAGCTGGGTACAGCTTAGGAGCCATCTTCTGACTTTGTCTAGTGCTTTCTAAATTGTGACTTAGAACCAACAGTGGAGGGGTTTGTGGAACCTAATAAAGCCTTGTCATTGAAGAGAGGAGAGTGTCCAGATGCCCATTTGCTGCTTGACCAGCAGTGGGGTGGTTAGGTGGTCACGTAGCAGGGGAGCGCTCTCCAGAAGGGAAGTATGATGTTAGTACTGCAATAGCAGCAGAAGCTTTATCTCTGGAGCATTTATGCCAAATGTACAATTCATTTTCAAATAATATCTGCACCCGTCTTTTGTCTGATATTGAGAGTATTGATTTTTTTTTTTTTTTCCTGGTCTTTCTGTTGGTTTTCAGCTAACGTTGCCTTTCTGTAGTTTCAAGTATGGCTATAAGAGTTGCTTCAGCTGGGCATTCTTTCACACTGTTCTCTAAAATAGATTTTCTTTGCCAGTCAGTCTTTAAGCACAGACTTGCATGGGCTCAGGCCAGCCTTGTTTTCGAGTTACTGTGCTGTCTGGCACAGGTGTGTGCTGGTATGTCGACTCATGATGGTTCCATCATGTGTGGCTTCAACATTAGTGTCCTGTGAGATAGTCTGGGTGTACCACATTATCAGAGACTCTTTACAAGGCCCACTGGTATGATAGAGCTGTCTGTGAAGCTCAGCATTCAGATATGCTTGCTAGTTGGAAGGGTGGGAAGAGGAGGATAGAGGGAGATTGTTCTGAGGTTGCCTGTGGTGTTGCTCTTGTTTTGCTGACAAAGGGTGAGCTTAATTCATTGAAGCTGTCAATCTGGTAGTTCTCAAGCACTGAAAGAAAACTGCTGTAAAAATGTGTTTAAGTGTGTGTGAGGAGGAAAGGGAAAAAGAAACTAAGCAAGTCTACTATTCTGGTGAAAGGCTGATGGCAAAAAAAGAAAAAGTAGTACTTGTGGTTGCTGACCTGCACCCTGTATCTGGCAGAAACGGGGAGAGCATAAAAGACGAGAAGTATTGTTGCTGGCACATGGGTTTGGAGCGCCATGTGCTGTGGAAAGCGTACACGATGATAAAATTGAGCAGTGCCTTTTAAAGCTGGTTTAATCTATGGAGAGAAAATGGTTTGTGCTACACCTCTAACTGTTCCTGGTTGCATGGACCGTAAGTGGGAGCTGGGGCTGTAGGAGGAAAAGAGACCTGCTTTCAGGTGGACAACCACTGGATGGGCTTATATTTTGACTTTAGGGCTTGACATTCTGGTGTAACCTTTCCATCTCTCTCGAGGAATAGTTCGAAGTCCAGGGACTGTATCCAGGCTGCTGTGAATTTTGAAAAGGGAGGATTTCTTGACCATTTTCCTAGCCTTTATAGAAGCAAAATTTTAGCCTACTTTGAGGATATAGAAAGTACAGGCTTTGCTGCTAGATAGAGGGCTAAAGCTCCGTTTTCTTTTTCTTTCTCTTTCTGATGCTATTTTAGGCCCTGAGTTCTCAGCATCTGAAAGAATTTGTGCTTTGAGTTTTGTTTAATTCATAATTCAGTAGAGTGAAAAATCTTAGGTCATAGACATCCCCGAGTTTAAATTGCCTTTGTTGGGGGATAAATTTATTTCAAGAACACTCTAGCTAGTTTCCCCTCTGATATCCTTGTTAGTGCAATGTGATCATAGCTTTAGTCTTTATGCTGTAGGGCATTGATTTTCAGCACTTCTGCTGTTTACTAGTGATTGCCTATTTTCAGAGAGCAGTGCACGTTAAGGTAGAGCTTTCTTGTGCATCAGAACTTGTTTTTCAGTAAAAACAGTGGTTCTTACTATTGTCTGGTCTCAATGTAATTTAAAGCCTCTCTTTGCTGTCTTTTCCTTGAAGTATGTAACAGGTTATTGCTGGTTCTGGATGTTGTAATCAAACCACTTTAGCATGTAAGTTCATGTATTCCTGAGAAGGCTCTGGAAAGTAAATAAGGCTTTACTTTTTTGATGCTGGTCAGCTGCTGTGTTTTAACTGTGAATGTTTCTAAGAGACTGGTGGGATGTAAGTGCTCATTTGAGTCAACTAGAAGTCTGACATTTGGAGCCCAAAATGATGCTGGAAGGAGCCAGTGATTGAATGACAAAGGCATAGGGTCATTGGGGAGTTTTGTCTCTTTTCTTAAACTAAGGGCCATAGTGCAGAGTTATGGTTGCAGCAGATACCTCTTCCACATGCACTGTGCTGATCAGTAGCTTTTCTAGTAAAACTTTTTTCTCATTTTTGTGCTACTATGTTAAGCAGTTTCCTGATCAGCATAGTGCTGTCTTGGCTCACAATAAGTATAGTTTGGGCAGGGGTTGGCACAATGTTTTTGTGCTGTGATTTGATCTCTCATTTGTCTGGAATAATCTATTAAAATGTAATGCTTAATCCTAGTCTGTTTTGGCAAGTTTTCCTCTAGTGTTGTTGCAGTGTTAATGAAACAGTGTAGCTCTAATTGCAAGAGAACACTGAAGAAAAACAGTATTTTAGGGATGTTTCTTTTGTGTCTTTGGCTACAGAACAGAGAAAACAGCCACACTAGAGGCAGAGTAGATTGGACCTACAATCTGACATGCCGTGGCAGTTCATACGTTAACAAATAGGTTACCAATTTTTCCCGTGTTCCTAGTTTCTCCTGTTTGCTATTGTGAAAAAGGTCTGTAGAACCAGGCAGAGCTTTCTTCAAACCGGAACATGCATTTATGAAACCACAGAACACAAGTAGGGCATTGACTATGGCATTTACTACAGCTAATGTGTATTTTTAAAGTTACTTTTTGTTCTTTGTCTGTCAGCTTTGGTACCAGTGGCCTGTGGAAATGCATGTTTCCTCCCTGCCCCCTACCCCAAATTACACTAACTGCAATTAGGAGACCTTAATTAAAATGCTTAGTTCGTAGCTTGGGCAAAGAATTTGGGAACAAAGTAATTTATTCTAAGGCAGCTTTACCACAGATTTCTTCTGGGGCAAAGCTGTTTCTTGATGTGTAAGATCGAGATCTCTAAATATGTTATTCTGTAAGTGAATTAGACGGGGGCTAGGTTCTTTGTACTAGTGCTTGTTCCTAAAATAATAATTCTTACATATGAATTAATCAGAGATTCTCAAAAGCTCTTGTTAAGGTACTGGGTTTTCCTCACCTTGGTGAGAGCTGAGCACATTTGCAGACCTTCACCTAATCCAGCTCCCTCTGAAGCTGTTGGAAGTCTCTGTGGTTGGATTTCTTGGGAACTGGCTATACCTGGTGTTCAGATTTAATTTATTATTTTTTTTTTTTAATTAATGGAAAGCCTGAGACACATGGATGGAAACTGAATTTGTTCACAGTGGCACAAGTTTGGTGGCAAACCTGGGATCAACATATGGACTTCTTTTGCGAGTTTGTTCTTGCTTTATTGCACCGTAACTACTGAGAGCAGGCACTTTAAAAGATGTAATGGCTTGATAACCATGGTTGATGGCCAAGAATCAAAAGTGTTGTAGGTAGTAATTAAAACATGCAACCGTGATGCTATTGAAAGTACTTCGAGTGCCTGCTTGGCCCAGGGAGGTGTCCAATAGTGTAATTTGAAATGCTAGTATAGTATTTGAGTTTCCTGTTACTTGTTAGTGCTACTGCCGCTGTCTCTGATGTTGACTGATATGTGGGTGTGAAAGCTCCCTGTAAGAATAGATTTTTAGCATGCTTGCTGCTGCTGGTAGTGAAACCTGAAACACAAAATGTTTATTTCTGGAAAATGCATGTGATCCATGTAAAATCTCCCTGTTCCCTCTCCCATTAATTTGAAGTAGATTGCCAGTTGTTTGGGGCTGCTCCAGGCAGAATGGAGCAGTGAAGCAGTACTGCCGATATTACAGTAAAGGAGAGCTTGTGCTGGGGGTGTGTAGGGGTGTTTTCAGCACCCACTTTGGCTTTAAGAGGATAATTATTGGAGCCTTCTATAAGAACAGGGTCTATTTCAGTAAAGCTTTACCTCCTTTTGATGAAATAAAAACTGTTAAAGGGTTAGCTTTTTTTTTCCTCCATTCTCTACATGTCTTTGAATGTGAAAATTCTTTCCCTGGCTTTGCCTTCCAACACTTGAGGAAATTATGTATTGAAAATGTGTGATGTTGGTGTTGGATGCCTGCAATAGCTCAGGAACTCAGAGGCATTCCTGCAAGGCCGGTACCCAAAACCTGAGAGGTGGCTCTTTCCTGCTGTACTGTAAATGTATAATTTGAGGCTTTTTTGAAGCACGCTGAAGCTAGACAGCTTTGAAATATGAATAAAGCTTTAGGTGTATGTAGATAAGCTGCAAACAATTTAAATGTGTTTAAATCTTGATGTCTTCCACATATTCACTGAGATGGGGGTTGTACAGGGAGCATCCAAATGCAGGAGTACTTTCTGATGCAGGAGAGAGAATAAAGTCTCTTGGATCGGGCATAGCCCGGGCCGCCAGAACAGGGTTGGCTTTTGGCTTTGTAGTAGGCTTCATTGTAACTCTTTTCATTGCAAAACAGTGAATTTCCCCATATAATACTTTTTCTACCTGTCAAATGCAGAAATAACACAAACCTGTTAGCATGCTGTTGTGTGGCTGAACTCACTGCAAATTGCTCATAGATTGTTGGATCTCAAAGGAGAGCCAAAGTCTTTACTACTTTATCTCGCAATTTGTCAGCAGCTCTTAATTAATATCTATCTATTGCAAGGCATGCTTCGAAATTAAAAATGTAAGTGGTTAAAATTTTTCTTCTTCTCATTGGTGATTTCTATAAAGAAATATCATTGAACCCAGTTGTTGAGGACCCCAACATGTTTTAACAGCTTTAGCTCTCTCTTGGCTGCTGTTTGCTCTCACACCTATTTAACTAGTAAATGTTTTCAGTTTATCACATACAGAGTAAATGATTACCCAGCTTCAGCCAAGCTAAGATTTCATCTTCTTGCCTTGACTTTCCAAACTTGGTCATTTTAATTTGTGGTGAAAATGAATGACAGAGAGGAGGAGCTAGCAGGCTGTGTACCAGTCTAGTCCAGGAGAGACAGTGATAAGGGTTGTTTTCTTGCTTACCACCTTCTCTGCTGCTTATGTGGGTGCCTAAGTTCCAAGAAGACCTTTGTAACTCTATAGATAAAACTAGTAGTTGCCATTTTCCAAGTGTGCATGAAACCTGATGAAACACAGGAAAATGAAAACTGTGGAAGCTACAAATAAATTTGAGTTTGAGCCTAAACCTTCTGAGGCCAATGGGAATGATTTTTTTTTTTTTAGTGCTAGAATAGTTTACCTAACACAGGAGCTCTGGGGAAAAAACCCTTTCAAAAAAGAGGAGTCTTTTATTCTTCTTATGGCAGCTTATCTAAGAAGCTGCTATGTAACTTACTCATCTAGCTGTGAACTAAAAAAAAGAATTTGCTTCCAGAAGTTATTAGTCTGTTCGCATCTGCGAGTTGTTTACTGGGACTGCCTCTTCAGGAAGTCTTTACTCCTTTGTGTTTATTATACACAATTTTACTTGTAATAAAGGTGTGAAAGACTTGAATGAGCAGCTGGCTGGGGGTTGCATCAGAAGTGGGTAGCAGCTTAGTTTTTGTCATGCTTATTTAAAAATTGAAAGATCAGGTATGCTCTGTAGCCTTTTTTATAAAGGAAGCCGCTGATAACTGCTGTACAAAGAAACTATTTTTTTTCTCTAAATGGGGCCCTGTATATCCTAGGAGATTTTGAGACTGCACATTTATTTTCTGAAAATGGAATCATTTGGTGTGTCTTCTGAAATGATGCTTGAGAAATAGCAGAATACCTCTTCCAAGTGACCAGCAAACAAGACAGGCACTGTTTCGATCTTCCTGTACAGATGAGGATGTAGCCATGAACATCACATCCTAGCAGTAGAAGTGGAGGAGTGTAATCTAAACGCACCCAAGGGAAAATGAGAGGCAGTTAATTTGGTTTAGATGAAGCTTAGTATTTTAAGGTGAGCTCTGTTTATGTCGGTTTACTCATCTACAGAACTGAAAACAGTATGTTTATGGAACACATTGTGTTCCGTTATCTATGTACGTGAACATTTCGAGTGGTCTCACTCACAGGAGAGAAGAAAATGCCCCAAAGAGAATTAAGACTTTTTAGACCACAAGACCCTGTAACTCCTCTCCTGGTTGCTTTTCAAATGGACAGCTGCGAGCAACATCTAGGAAAGAAGACGGATGTGGTAGTCAGAGAAGGCTGCCTGCTGCATGATGCTCTGATCTGGTGTAAGCCTCCTCAGAGGCTGACGGTTTTGAAACCCATTTCATATCACACCTAGAAAAATGAAACCTAGAAAAATTGAGTTCTAACTTTAAAACTCTTTAAAAACACCTTTGTATCTGCGTTCATGGAACAAATACAAACTTCTGCTATAAAGGAGAGCTTCCAGAGGAACAGCTTGACTATATTAGAGTAACACTCTGTAGCTTCAATTGTGTCGTAGTGTTTGTTCTTGGAAAATCTGCTAAGCTAGTTATTCAAGAACACCTTGGAAATCTTCTCTGTGGCTTAGTTACTGGGAAGTAACTACCATCTATTGCATGTTTATGTAAAAGGTGTATAGCAAGTGGAGGAGCTGATGGATAGAATACAACTGTCCATGGGATTCTAATGTGTGCGTGTGGAAGGAGTAATTTCCTAGGTAAGGCTTGTTTCCGGACAAGTCCGATTAATCTCTGTATACAAGTATTAAGCAATTTACAGTGATTTTGCTTTTAGTGTTATGGAATTAGCAACAGAGAAAGATTGCTGTTACCCAAGGTGAAGCAGCGTGGCACTGTAATGCCTTTGCTTATCTGGCTGTTTTGATAAGGACCTACAATGAGAGGTGACAAAAATCAGAGGATTTAGCATGTAATTCTGTCTCCTGGAAGTGGTTTGAGTAAAAGCTGTTTGGTTCTAGGGGCATCTTACCTCAGATAGAAGCCTGCAGTGTTAATCTGGCAGCTGTCTGATACAACAGCAGACCTGTGCCTTACATTTCAAGGGGCAGTACCTTACAAAGAAGAGCTCACGCAGCTCCTCTTCAAAACCCAGAAAGGAGGTAAGATTCAGTAGTGCTGTGTGAAGTGTCTGTAGTGGCAGCTTCATCCACAGTTTGTCACCCGTGTTCTCCTAGCACATTCTTCATCAGTGGAGGTGTTTGATACTCAACAGCACAAGCATCCCATGCCTACTTATGCTACTAGAAAGGTGCAAGAGCAGTGCTGTTTGGCTCGGAGCCACTGAATTACAGCAGAAGAACTGTATGGCTGTGGGTGAGTAGAGACATTAGATAATGCATCTTGAGCAATCCTAGCACCAAGGCAGTGGTAAAGTTGGAGGACGAAATGGAAAGAAACTTGATCTTTGATACTATGTTCTCTCTCTTGTGTACCGGCAGAGGGAGGAATTTAATGGTAAGTTTAGCCCGCAGGTTATCTTCTGGACCATCTGTAAGCAGTTTATTGTTAGGTAGGATGCATTTATTGTGGGTTAAGGCCTTAGTTACAGTGAAATATTTTACAGACAAATACTTGAAAAAGATAAATCTTTCTTTTTTAACATAGTTAAACTTTTGTTTTGTTTTGACATAAGGACTTACTCATTCTTTCTCAGTTCATAGCCTTAAATGGCCAAAAAAAAGTTTTAGGTTTTATTTCCTTTGTTTTTAAATTCTTTGTCTGTAGGGTTTTTTTTTCCTAGTGATATGAGTAGAGGAGTTTTTCCTCTTCCTGAAAAAGTCTAGCTGTGACCTTACTGGGCTTTTTCTGAGGAGAATAGAATGTGAAAACAGTGAAATAAAATCATAATGAAATGGTCTGTTATCTTTCCAGCATCACTTTTGACAATATCCTGAAGTAAGAAAAGGATATAAATAAAGCTGTGGTGTGCCTCTGTAAGCAGGGTCTGTGGTTGAAAAGTGCCCTGGCATAGCTGCTGTTGTAAACTCCATCTGAAATGAGCAATTGGAACTGTAGGTGTTATGTCGGACCAATATGCAGGCCAGTGACTTTTGTTAGTTCAAAAAATTTGCACTTTAGTACTTCACACTGAAGCTGGTCTTCTCTTGAAGCCAGACCTCAAGAGTGACCTCTTGCAGCCAGACCTGCTGCAAAATCGAGGCTGGTATTGACTCCATCAGGCGACGTTGATGAGCTGTTGGTTAGGTGTGGCTTGTGGAGGGTGCTGGGTGGTCTGCAGCCTTTCGGGTCTGAGCTGCCTGTGGGATTGAGGTGATGTTTGTCTGGTGTCCACCTTGGGGCAGTGGTGCAGAGACATGCAGGCCAGGCTGCAGGAAGACTTCTTTTACACTTTGTAGATCGTCATGCTAGAATTCAGATGGAGGAAAAAAATGTAGGTGTTCAAATTAGTCTTGAAAAAAACCCGTATTGTCCTGATGTATTTCTTTACTTTTATCTAGTATCTAATTTGGGACAATAACTGGGGATGATGTAGTGTTTCACTGAGACATAAGGGAGTGGTACAAATAAGAGAACAGTGTATGGCCTCTTAGAGTGCAACTTTTGCAAGGCTTTTATTATAATTATATCACCATCACAACTTTATGGTTCTGGAGGGCTAGGCTGATTTTGAAGAGGAGCTAGGCTGATTTGAAGGGGGTTTTGCTAAATTAGAATAGTTTCTGCCCTTAAGATGATGCCTATATATTTTGCCAGCTTACTGCAGCACCTTGGACTGCGTGCTGACCAAGCATGAAACCCTGCAAATGCAAGTAGGCAGATAATACCCACCCAGCGCGAGAGTGAAGTCAGCGAGGCTGGGCAACTATGTGCAAGGGGGTTACGTAAAGCTGGGTGTGGAGCAGCTGCCTCCTTTATGGAAGGAACACGGCTCACTGCAGGGATCTGATGTGCAAAGAACCGTGAAAACGTCCTCTGGGAAAAAAACTTCTGGGGATAAGAAATACTGCTGCTGCAGATAGGTGTCCTAGTAGCATGTAAAAGCAGACATTTGGTCAAGGATTTTTTTGCCTTCACAAAGAAGAATTCCTAGAAATATTCTGAGCAAATGTTATTTTTATTTACTAAGATTGAGAAGGAAATGTGTACATCTGTGTGTAAAATTCATATAGTATTACATGGTTCAGTCGTTTTCATTAACTGTTACTTTAACTCTTAAGTGACAGCAAATGGGATGAACAAAAAATCACTTTCCTCAGCAGTTGTAATTCAAGGATCCACCTAAGGCATCCAGAATTTTCAACATCATTTGACACTGTTATTTAACATGGATTTTTTTTCCATATACAATGATTCTTCAAGTTCTTGTACATATTTCAGTATTACAGGAATTGAAAAATTGTAACCTTTTTACAAGTCGCTCTCTTTTACTTTGATTGTGTCTCCAGTTAACCTGATGTAATTCTGGCAGGATCTTTGAGCTGATCCTGTGTATGATACCACAGTCAAATGTGAAGGCACTAAAGAGAGCATGGGGTGTTAGTGGTGCCCATCCGATGACAGGCAATTTCAAAAGCAACCTGAAACTGCAAAGGAATCATCAGCTTTTCCATGCCTTGTGTTGTGCAGTCACCTATGGGCTTGAAATCCCAGTGTGTGGTATAGCATCATCTCTACGGTTCTTATCTCTCATGTCTACAAACAAAAGAAGTGAGCAAGAGAAAATGAGCATGCTTGTCCAAGGGAGATTTGTTCGGTGATCATGTTTAATCAAACATGTAATCAACATTTAATAAACTGCTTGCATTTTTCCTCTAATTAGTTGCTGCCAATTACTGGGATTGGAGAGTGAGTTTCAGGGTGGAGCTGGACAAAAATAACCCAGAAGAAAACAAATAGCTGCTACTGTGCCTTTGTGCCTGCCTTTCCAGCTCCTGCTCAGAAGCTGGATCAGCCCTTTATACATCTGCCTCCTTAACAATGATAAGGACAATGGTAATTTGGTAGATTAGAATAGAAATTTAGCTTTTTATTTTTCCCTTTAAGAGGGATTTAGGTTATCTTATAAAGTCATCAGTGTGTTGTGATCACATCAATGTTGTAATGGGGAGTGGCAGGTACCAGAGAATCCAGGTAAATCCATAAAGGGAAACAAATGTAAAAGATGCAGCTGAACTGTTGGCCTTAGGCTTTTTTTTTTCCTGAGAGGGAGAATGAGGGTATGAGTAACAGAGCTCCAGTATCATGGTATGATTTAACTTGTCAAGGCAGCTTCTAGAAAGTCTGAGGAAGCCCAACAAATTGTCTGGTTCTTCCAGTTACATAGTGTAGCAGACCTCCCAGCAGATCTGAATCTGCGCTACAGTGGAGTCCAGTTAGAAAATGTAAGAACATTTGGAGGCTGTTTATCAGCTTCTGCATGCCCCGGCCAAATTTGGGCAAGTTGTAGTCTTAAAACACATGTGCTCAGTCACTGATGGGTGTAACAGCTGCTGTCTAGGATAAGTTATGAAAAAAAACAAGGGCAGGATTAATTAGAGCACCCTGTGTGTGTGTGTGTACCCCAGTGTATCTATGTGAGAGAGATTAGTAGCAGGATGTGCCATGGAAGATCAGGGGTATGGGGGACAGCAAGGCTCGTGCTGTGGGTTCTGGGCCAAGGTGGAACTCTGAAGGTGAACCTTTGGGTGAAGTGGTGCCAGCAGAAGGGCTGAAGCTGATCAGAAAAGGTTGTTTGATTTAGAGAGATGGGGTGCTCTAGATTTCTTGTAAGCAAACAGAATTTATGTTGAAGAGTCTCTTTGTCATTCACTTTACCCTATGGAGGGATGTGAATTTTGTCTAACAGCTTGGATAAAAAACAGGCAGCAGTTGTGGTTTAGGATTTAGAAAAGTCCTGGGTTGTGTGGGTTTTTGTTTGTTGTGGTTTTGTTTGTTGATTTTTTTCCCTACTGCACAGTAAACAATCCACTGAAGCAAACAAGAAAAGGTGTGTTTTGGCAGACCTATACATATAGTACTGCTTAAAACAAGGAGTCTATGGACTGGAAGAAATATGGACAATTTTAATCTTTAACAAATTCAATGTAATGTAAAGCAGTTATAATGCCTGATAAAACAGATCTTTGTCACACATGCAGAGATGCACTTCTCTCAAGTGGTCTAGGCACCAGGACAGTGTGTTTTCACCAGCTATGGTGGAGATTACTTGGAGATACTGTTTTGCCCTTTTTGGGTGCAGAAACTACTGTGAGTAACTGAAACTTTGCCTTGCTGTCTAGTCTCTGCTTCAGCTTCAGATTTGCACCTTCTGACCTTGGCTGATCCTGTGCATAATAATCCTATCTATATCCCCATCTAAAGCTTTTGGTGTATTTCTGTGACTCTTCATGACCTACATTGCATTGATATTAGAAGGTTGTCAGCAGTACTTTGTTGTGTGTGTTGCTCCTCAAACTGCAGCCCCCATCCAGTGAGACCAATGGAAAACTCTGTTCTCTTGTTTGAACCTTTTGGTAAGGTTTTTGCCTGGAGTGTGTGTGGCTTTTTTGTTTGTTTTTTCTTCTTCTAGTGTTGTTGTCATCTGTCCCTCCCCCCATGTTCATGTCACCTGTTAATACTATTCTATATGCTGTATAATAAAAAAAAACTTTATTAATTTGCTGTCTCTCCATTTAGATATTTTTTCCTTGTGATTAGGACCATACTCAAATATTGTATATTGCAAATATTTTTCCTTGATTTCCAGGATCATCTATAGTTTGTGCAAATCTCCAAGATGAATCACTGCAACACTGTCAAATGCTCTGTCCTGTTGCTTCTCAAGGAAGTTGACCACATGTCAAGAAATGGAATATTTTCAAACAGTGCAATCATCACTTGTTAGAAGCCAAGCTTTCATTTTATTGCAAGCCTCTCTAATGAGAGTTCCAAATAAAGTAAAATATTTTTTCTTTGATCTATACTGACATAAACTCAAGAAGAGCTACTTGCAGGGGAAGGAAATTGCTGTTATTGGTATCGGCATCTGAATCAGTTCGAATGGAGAAAAGCAACCAATTCACAGTTCTTTAATTTGTACCACTTCTTTTCTACTGAACATCTATTTCTTTTCAAATAGGGTACAAGACTGCAGAACTGCACTTCTCAGATCCCAGGTGCTTTTCTGGGTTCTATTGATGTGATTTGTACAGTGTTTTAGGAGATCTGCTTAGTGAAATAAAGGTGAAACCCATTTTCAAGTTATACTGGAACTGGTTTTAGCCAGCTTTTTATTCAGGGCTTAACTAGTCAGTCCTCTTTAAAATAACAGCTATGTTCATAAGTGCCCCAAACCGAAGGCTGAAGCTTGAAATGCATCTCAAAGGGGACAAACGAAACAGAGGAACTGACTGGATGAGTTATGTGGGCCTGAACTGATGCAGAGTTTGAGGAGAAAAGATTTGTAGGAGTGTCTCTTATTTTGTGCTAAACCTTTCCAAGGATGTCCTTTTAACCTGATGAAACATTGGATTGGGATCTGTGACAGGACATATAGCTGATGGCAGTAACTCCTTGATGTAGGCTTTTGTTGACAGTTATCCCTATGAATCTGTGACTACCTCTGGTTACATAGATGAGAAAGAAAATTTATTCCTTGCATATGCAAACACTCACTTGGTGAGTGTAGGAGACAAGAAAGCACAAGTGCTCTAACATTGAATGGAACTTGAAGGAGTCTTGGTGTCTGACTTGTACAGTGCCAAGACATTAGGGCCATTGCTTATGGGGAGGAGGAGTTGCAATCAAGTTTCTTCAGTAAGCAGGCATGTTAACTTTCTCTTGTTTGTACAGTGAAGTTTTGCATGAAGGAAGAAACCCCCGACGCTTATATATCTTACTTGAAGCCTGGCTGGAGATGAATAAACTCATTTTTGCATGACAAGTTGCTGAACTTAAATACGTCTCTAACTTCTGCCAAAAAATGCCCAGTCTCTTTTGGAGATCCAGGAATTGAAGAGAAAAAAAAAGTAATTGTGTATTACACATTTCTCATGCGTGTCTCAGTGAATGTCTGGCCTCTGTAAAAACTCCTAAGAGGTTTATTCAAGGCTGTTTGCCAGAGTCTTGGGAAGCTGCAGTGGATATATGGCATATAGTTTTAGGGTTAGAGGATTAAAGACATTTTGAGATGAAAGCTGGCTTGGCAGACATGCTCTTCTCTCTGTACCCCTTGATTTTAGCAGAATGGAGGTGTGTGTGTTTGCTCTGTCTCGTGTTGTGCGGGAGACCTGCAGAACTTGCAGTACCAGCCTGGGGCCCAGCAGAACCTCGTCTCACTGGCCGTACTGAACTGATGGTCTTTGTGCAGCATGCTGGAAGATGAGAGCAGCTAAAGCTCCTTCTCAGAATGTGTGAAGGCAAGCAACTAGAGTGTTTTTATTTGGATAAAAGGCAGGAATCCAAATAGGACTTTGGGAAGTAAATGGAGCACCTGTAGCATGCTGGAGCAAGGTGATGGAGAGGGGGCAGAGAGGGGTGTATAGAAGTGGCAGTTTCTAGCCTATGCACAAATCTACTTAAAGTACCTTTTTTATTACTTTAAGGAACTAAATTCTGAGCTTTGATTAGTGTGTGAGAATCTAGAAGACACAGAGGGCTTTTTATGTTGCCTTGCCATGCCTGTGCCCTTTGTAGAAGGGCTTTTGTAGCAAGGAGATCCTCTCTTGGATACTCTCAATGCATTCTTGGGATTTCGAGGATTATAACAATTCCTTCTTCAAAGCCTATACACTGTTAAAACAAATGCTTCAAAGTGGTCTTAATATGATGAGCATCAACTTGGTTAGAAACCCAGAGGCTTGAAGACAAGACACTGTTTTCTTAAATAATTTTTTGCTATCAGAGTTTATTTGCTTTGCTAGAAACCCCAGAGTGCTGTGGTAGCTCCCCAGGTCGATGGTGCAGGATGCTTTCCAAATGCACTGCTTAAAGGGATTATAGTCTTGTTAAGACACACTGTGGGTAATGGTTGTGTAAAATATTTTTTCTGATACAGTTTCTGGATGCTTTTGTCAGGTAGCTGTGTGCAAGCTCCAACAAGATTGATACGAGTGACTATGGCAGATACCTAAAACTAAGAGAAGTCCTGAAGGCATCATAATCTCATAGGGCAATTGCCAGGCACTTCAGAAAGTCTGCTTACTGTAGGCTAAGATAGGTTGGGCTCTCGAAATCATATGAGCTTGAGAGACCAAACCAGTCCACCTTTTTGTCATCTTTTATCTTCTGTTCTCATTATTTACTCTTCCAAAAAAAGGATAATTGCTGTCAATAGTTCTACACATTGTAGTTTAGCTTACCAGATGTGTTGTGCTTCTGTCTGAATTCTCCCTGTCCAAATAGAACAGGGAGATATTGGGAAAGCTTATACGTAGGGCATGATGTGAAATAGAATCATAGAATATTAGGGATTGGAAGGGACCTCTGGAGATGGAGTCCAGCTCCCTTGCCAAGCAGGACCATAGTATCTAGGGCAGGTTACACAGGAACGCATCCAGATGGGTCTTGAAAGTCTCCAGAGAAGGAGACTCCACAACCTCCCTGGGGAGCCCATTCCAGTGCT
>JAVSBS010008655.1:23452-47454 GCA_033124195.1 Coracias cyanogaster
CATGATTCTATATTGTTCAAATGAAGAGAAAATGTATGCTGTCCCTATGTAAACATCATCTTGCTGTATAGAAGCTCCAGAAACCTTGAATATATTTGATTAACCAAAATATGAGAAGTAGCTGTTTTAACAATGGGACATTGGTAGTTACAATTCTGAGAGAAAGCTCTCTATAAAATATGTATGCAGATTTTACTAGCCTTGGTGTATATAAGTTAAAAATTAAAACACATACTGAATAGTACGTAACTTAGTGTTGGGTTATAGTGAACAGTGAGGAAGGAGCCTAAAGGATGCCCCAGAATAAACAAAGGCTTGCTTGCATCTGCCTTTAATCTTTTATTTCTGAGAGCTGCATGCCTCCTAGATGGGTATCTGTAAGAGCAACCTGATTTTGTTGGCCTTCCAGTACAGGTATGGGATGGACCAGGTTTCTCCCCACTTGCTTTGATAGCCATGCCTATGCTGGAGCAAAAAGATCTGTTCTTTTTTTACCCCTGCTCTGGCCTTCTCATCCTGTTTTTTATTTTCCAGTCAGAATGGGCCTACAGGTCAGTCCAGCTTGGACTGTAGTACAAGAAGATACCAGTGAGATACCAGCTTTCAACAAACAATTCAGGTGGTTTCAAGAGTGAAAAATGAAGTTTGGCTGCAAAACCCAGAAGCTGGGTACATCCTTGGGGGAGTGCTGCAGTGTGCACTAAGCTGTGTGCTGCCGCAATAGAACAGCTCTTAGTACCTGAGCTGAGGAGTTTAAAGCTAGGTGAGGCTCCCGTTTCTAGATAGATTGCTAGGTAGGTAGGCAAAAGCATAGATGTATGCATTGATTCAACTCTTTGTGCACTGCTTCAGCGCTTGTTAATTCTTAGTTCCTGTTGCAAAAGATGTGGTCTTTGAAAGGAGGCAGACAGGCAGGAAGCTTGATTATCTTGTCTGATGCAGTTCAAGGATTTACTGGCAAACTTCTCTGTTTGAGAGTTGAAACTGCTTGGAAGCAATGCAGAGGCCAGTGTAATTGTGGTAGAGTTTGGACCTCAACCTGCAGCCCTGCACTTTGAAGTTGCAGTACTTTTGTAGTTGAGTGTTCCTCCTGCAATTTGGCAGTATCTGGAAAGTCAGAAGTAAACCAAATACCCATCTGCTTACTGATGTACCTCTTAGTCAAGAGAGGATTGTCCTTCTTACCCAAGTTGCGTGAAGATCTGCGCACTTGATTTCAAGGGCTCCAGTGGCAATGGAAGATGGAGGGTTTTGGAATAACTTTTGCTGACTGGTGACTTATTCTGTGATTTGAGAGAATGAGACACTAATAATTTGTAACTGCTGGCATAAATTAATAACAGAGGAGAGCTGCTAAGAATAATACAAACGGTAAATTTGTAGGAGCCTAATTTCAGAAAACAAAATATTTAAGTGTTTCATGGCTATAGCACCAAGAAGTTTTATCGACATGCAGAAAACATCTGCCTCAGTGTGACAGGAAATTGAACATGTCATGGTGCTGGAGAGCAAGTATGCAATATTAAGCATCCTTCAGATTATGAACCAGTTAGTGTGACGTTACTGTTAATTTTGTTTGTAAAATCTAAATATGTTCGTATGTTTCTAGAAGCCTCTAATAGCTTCTGCAGTAAGAGTTTGAGAGGGAGAGATAAAAGATAAATACCGTATCTGTCCCTGGAAGGGATACTGTCTCTCCTGCCTCGTGATTCTGCTGCTGCTTCTCAGGTCTCTTCCAGTCATCACCAGTGCCTTGTGACCTTAGAAAGACTGTTTAAAGGGATAGGTCATGCATCTGTTTTTTTGCAGAGGGTCATATTAACACTGGGGTGACCGAGGCTGTGGGGGGACAAAGGGAGCAGGGAGCAGAGAGGACATGCTCTCTCACTGCAGTGCTTAAAGAAGCAAGGAGTTTATTGAAGCCAAAGGATGATGTTGGAACAACTTAGCCTGTAAATTTGAAGGACTCTGACCTTTAGGAAATTAATATCTTATAATGGAAGATAGAGTGCCAAAATGGCTTGGTTTGAAGACAGTTTTTAGTAAGGTTATAAAGAGATCACACGGTGTGGCTGTGTGCCATAGCTGGGAACTGGATCTGATAATGTCGGGTGGTGTAAGCCTATGGCTGAAGGCTGAACCCTGCCCAATTGCTTATAATTGTCATCAGGTACTAAATATGTCTCAGAACCTCTGGTAGGATGAATAACTCATTGCCTTTTAATAATTTTTCTGTGCAACTGTTAATCGTTCCTTCTTCCCACTGATGGCTCCGTTTAAGCACAGTCTTTTGAGGAAAAAAAAAAAAAAAAGGTTTTGTGTCCCTGCTGGGAAAGCAGTGAGTGGGCTCCCAGAACCTGGAGTCACCAGTTCCAAGAAAAGAGTCTGGTAAAGCTCAGCAGCACTGATCCATCTTAAATGCCTAGTTTAAAAGGAAAAGGGATCCTTTTGAGTTTGTATTTACTGACCTTTTTGCTTTTATAACTTGGGATATACAGATTTTATTTCCACAATAACCTGTTTTTAATGCTGAAATTAGTAGCCCTGTTATGTTTCATTAAACTATTACTGAAACTTTGTCTTAATATTTAGTGACTAAAGGCAGTTTGTTTTCTCTAGTTATTGCTTATAGTGTCTGGTTTCTTTCTTTCATGGCTTTTTCCTCCTTGCTACTTGAACCTCTCAAGTTGTGATCTTGGATGCTTCACTTTGTCATTGCTCTTGCAGGGTAAGGGGTTCGTGGGCTTCCAGCTGGATCTTTGCTGTGAGGTGCTGGTGAATGTGTGTGGTGTGGTGGGAATTTGTGGCATGTGGAAGCATTGCAGTGCTGCAGGTGAATACCAAAGTCATGCTCCTGCTGCCCTACCAAGAGCACTTTATTCTGATACAGCACTCTTAGGAAGCACTTTTATAGCTGTAAATGGGAATATACAATGCTTTGAAGATGTGGAGAAAGACAATCAGATGGTTCTACCAAATGTCATGTGTGAATGGTGTGATGGTGTGAAAATTACTTAGTGTTGTAGTGTCTGATGTATGAGGGCTCCTATTGCTCAGACCATTGCCTGTTTATAAAAGCAAAGAAGAAATGCACAAATGTGGCTACCCTCTGTAATTTTTTTTTTTATTTTCTACCTAAAAGGCCTTCTGACAGGCCAAAGTCTTGGGTTTTTTCGGCCCATCTAAAGAACAGTTAAAGTGAGGCCTTTTCTCTCTCGTTCTACATTATCTGTTGGATTGTAAAGGTGCACTTTATTTCCCTTCTCCTTTGCATCTGTGATACTTTATAGACCCAGAAAATTAAAGATTCCCTCCTCAAATGCCAGCTTCTGATCCATTTCAGTCATAAATCTTTCCAAAATACTGAAGGTGAAAAACTTGCTGAAAGGTAAGAATAATAGTTGGATATAAATTGGTAAAATTAACTTTGATTAATTGCCTGCTTGATAGTCTGTGTGGAAAAAAACCGAGCCACAAAAAATCCCCATGTTAAAGCTGAGTCTTGCCATGTTTTGGATACCCTCATTTAGCTTCTGTGTGCACTGATGGCTGCGAGCTGGGGACCCTGGACTGTGAGCACCCCAGTGTTGGGGTTGCTGCTTCATTACTTCCCTGATAGACAATAAGGTGGAGTCCATCAGGATGCTCACAAATACTTGATAGCAGAAATGCAGCCTGTTTTGTTGGTGGAAAAACTGAGGCAAATGAGCTGAGCTTGCCTTTGTACCAGGAGGAGAAACAAGCTGTCCACAAGGTTGGGGGTGACCGGCTTTGCATGGTTATCATGCTTTGCTTTGGTATTGCTTGGCTGGGGCCTTCCGCCGTGGCTGATAATTACAGTGTGGTAGGAAGTCATAGTGGCTGCAGGTTTTTGCTCTGAGGCATTAATATTTATACCCTGTCTTTGATGACAATGTATTGTCTTTCTGGGAAGATGCTTTTATTTTTTGTATCGAAGCAATACATTACTACTTGCTGCTTTTTTTACATGGAAAATTTTGGAGGTGAAATATTCTCCTATCTCAGAAAACCAACTTCACTGATAAGCTATTAGATATGAAGATTGCCTTTTACTTTTGAAATTGTAAATTCTGCGTGGCATTTTTCAATCTGTCACTCAGACCAGACAGCAAAAAAATGTTACTTAATTTAACCATGGCTATGATATATGACCTGATAGTAATTTTCTCTTTTAACTAGTCATTCACTTTAACGTTCAAGCCCTAGATGCTGTGGAGAATTAATCCAAACTGTTTACTTCAGATGTTAAAGAACAAACAAATTCAACCCCAAAAGCCAACATTCTACATAGTTTGAGGCTGTGGTAAAATATCAATTCCAAAACACCAATTAATGTGATTTTAGTAATTCAGTATTGAATTATTCTGTAAATCCATATATAATTCTCACTTAAGCATGAAGTCAACTTGCATGGTAGTTATTTTAATTGCTATTGCATATGGCGAGGCTTGCGTTATCCAGTGGAGTTGTTCACTGATTTCAGGTATAAAACTAATAAGTTATAACAAGCTTCTGGGTTTCACTCAGTATTGCAGGCTAATGCAGCGGTTACTTGAATGTTTCTGTTTTTCCATTAAAAGTTCCAGTCTATTATTCAGTAGAGCTGTGTACTGAAGGAAGGGAACATGCAAAGCACCACTCAGTAACTTGTGCTGCACCTGAATAGATCTCCGTAACTTTGAAGCTTTGCTTTCAGTGTTTACTATTATCACCTTCAAACACTTTTCCCCCTTCTCTTTTCTCCCAGAGGTTGTCTAACATTTGCTAATAATGTTTTGGTTTTTTTTTCCTGGGCTGGTGTTTGAAGTACTGACCATTTTTCAAACATCTGTTGAATGAAAGCAGGCAGACACAGTCTTTCTTTGACCTGGTTGTGTTGCCTCTTTGGAAGGAGAAGGGAAATTCAGCTAATAACGACCTTTCTTTTCCCCTCAGAAGAGAGACTTGCTGTAGGTATTGTATACCCTATTATCAATATCTGGAGGCAGACAGGCCAGCTGGGAATGGCAGGCCTTCCCCTGGCAGCATGTGGCTCAACTTCGAGCTACATGGGACAAAAGAAGGGTCATGGACAACACCATGAGGGACACAAGAGTAGTGGTCAGTATTCCAAGTGAAGCAGCCTGTCCTGGGAGACAGCATCTTTGATATATAGGCATTGGTACCCCTGGAAGCATTCTCCCTAGCCTGGACAGGTACTTGTATCTCTCAGGTTTTTTTTTCTTAACTGTCTGGCTTGTGTGCAGAATTTGCAGTTTGCTGCTCTGCTTGTGTCAGAGCCACAGTTCTATACCCATGCAAGCACCTGTGGTTTGTGTCAGGAGAGAAGCTTTTTGCGGTATCTCATGTACATTAACTGCATCTGTGGTCAATGTCTCAGCATAGCTAACAGAAAGCCTGTCCTCTGCTAAAGGAACAGCCCAAAAGAGTGTACACCAAGGCTGTAGGGTGTATTTTTCTTACTAGCTTTTCAAGTACCACAGGAAGAAGCAGTGGCTGGTCCACGGTTCCGCCTGACTCCCAGAACAGGTCATTTCAGCGTCTTCACACAGTGTCCTGCACACATAGCCCCTTGTTGGCAAACTGCTTGTGGCCCACAGCCTTCTTCATTATCTCTGCTTGTTTTTTGAGTTTCTTGAGTATAGGATCCGCTTTTTTTCCCTGCCTGTCCCTAAGGCCTTTCACCTGTGATGTGAGGTAGCGTGGTTAGATGGTGTTCACCCTTCATTGAAGAAGGGGTGTCTTGCTGCCCTGAGCCTGGAGCTGTGACCTGCTGACTGAAAAGCCTGGAGTCGCTGCTTTAGGAAATCTTCAAGGCAGAGAATCAGCTAATGCCAGAACTGAGGTGCATGGTTGCTTGACATCCTGGTTGTTTGGATACCTTTTGTTTTTAAAATAACTTATTTTCAGAAAAAGTTATTTTCGTAGAGGATTTTTCCCAAATTAACTAATCCTCAAAATATGCATGCTTCTATGGTTTCTGGTCCACTTGGGCTCAAGTATAAAAAGTTCTCATGTTTCAGGTAACCAAAGGGAACACTCACGCCCCCTTTCTGAAAAAGGGGAAGATGCGGCAGTTCAGCCAACCTTGGTAATTGATTCTTCCTTCCTGTAGCTTTTTCAGCATGTATGACATCATACCCAGCAGCAGACATCGCTTCTTTCCCTGCTTGTATGCTGGTCTGGCTTCTTCCCTTCTGCTGGGGCAGCGCAAGCCGTTCTACTAAGTCCCAGTAAATTGGCAAAGTCCATTTTGGGGGGATTATAGAAAACCTTTGGACTGACTCTTTCTCAAGTGGGTTTGGCAGCCAGCTTGCAAGTATTTTTCTTCTTCAAAGTAGAACAAAGCTTATTCAATGTGTGTGCAGGCATGGCAAGAAATGCAGGCTTTGCCATCAGCTTCTATTCTTCCAGGGCCTCTGGAGCAATCCTGTCTGAAGCCTGGCATATTTCAATGGCAGTTTTGAGTTGTTCTGTTTGCTCCAGAGCAGACACAGCAAAAACCTAGCTGGTTTGGTTATTTTAAGTTTTACCTTACAATACTTGGAATGCTTCTGAGGAGGCTGCTGCCCTAATTTACAAAAAAGCATTCCTCAGCTAATATTTCTTATTTATATTGTGTAGTTGTGTGAAAATCTCGTTTTCAACAATTTGACTGTTAATGCTTTCTTTACGAGGCTTGTATTTTCTTATTTGAACACATCTGGCCAGGCGCAGGTGATGGTTTGCAGCAAGCTTCCCACACCATAATGGCACTATATTAATTATCCACCACTTACACTTGCTACAGTTATTTGCAAGAGGGCTTTGAAACCCTATACAAGAGGTGCTTGATTTAATTTTCTTTTTAATTTCCTTGCTGAGCAACGAAAAGCTCTCTATTGTGGCTGTGCATTGCATGCTGCTTCTAGCCCAGAGAAACTCCAGATGGGTGAAGTGGAAGAAGGGAGCAACTTGTGTCATAGATGCTGATTGATAGCTTGTCCCTTTGGTCATCTTTGTAATGGCCTCCCAAAAGAAAGACTTACTGTATTGGGTGGAAAACTGGAGAAGCCATTGTGTATTCAGCAGCATGCAGCAGTTGCAACTATGGACAACACCACAGATGCCCTTACATAGAAAAACATTGAAAGCAGAGTTAGGCAGTCCTGCTCTGTGACCTCCCCAGAAAGGGTCTTTGATTTTCACATATGGGTTTAGTGGGAACGAGGAAGAGGGATTCCTGTCTTGTGCTTGCAGAGGCTTTTGATTTTTTTTCAGTTACACTTCCTATATGCTTAAAGTGAGAAGAAGGTTCTAACATATTTAAATAGCCTGTGTATATTGGGAGAGTGGCATGGAGCAGGGATGGCTGGGCTTTGTGCCAGGGATTCAGTTCTGCTCTTAAGAAAAGAGCAGAAATGGTTTGTTTTGCATGGTAACTTGTGAAATGCAGTGACTGAGCATTGTCTGGCTGCATGTACCTGAATCTCAATTCAGTAGAGAAACAACTGTCTCTACAGATCTGCCTAAATTCCTTTTACCAATTGCAGTTCTCAACATTTTGGTGTATAACTAGTAGACATCTCCTGTCTTGGAGTTGCAGCAGGATGACATATCTGGGCAGGGCGCTCCAGCTCCAGGGCAGTCTCTCTGTTCTGGACCTGACCCGTGCCTGTACACTACCTTTGTACCCTTCCCTGCTCTGTTTGCTGGGCTAGTCTTGTGGAGCCAGCCTGGGTATCTTTGTGCTTCTGAGGAAGCCAAACCATGGGACAGCTTAAAAGTTTCTTGGCAAGGGTTTCAAGCAGAGAACAACTGGTGTAAGTTACTGTGTCTGTGCAGCTCTGGGTAGTGTTCTGTGTACCAAGATGATGGGGGTAGAACAAAGCTGTAAATAAGAGAGTAAATGGCTGCAAGGTGCCGTGTTCATTCTCCCTGGCATTTACACACGTATCTTTGGATCAAAATCAAAGATCTGTCAAGCATGTGAACTGTGCAGTGGTGCGACTCATACACTCTGAGGGCAGATGAGAAAGGAAGAGCAAAGTAGAACTGACTAAAATTGAGCTGCTCCCTCCCTAACATCACCCACTTCCTATCTGCTCACCTGGCAGCTGTGTTGGTCCCAGTGTGCAGCTGCTTTGTATGCATCTTGGGTTGCTTCTGAGGCCATGATTCAGAAGCTGCTGAAGTGCTTCCTAGGCAGGGAGTGGAACGGAACAAGCACTTTCCTGAATTTGAATCAGATTCATTAGTGCAGACTTCTATTGTTTGCATTCTAGTATGAAGCAACCCTTTTCCATTAGTGTTTATTTTTACATTTTCCCTACATTTCCAACATTAACCATTCCTTTTTTTTTTCTTTTCTTTTCCAGGAAAAGAGGAGTAGAAGTAGTACAGGTGAGTAAAAACTGTTCGGTGTTGTTTTTTTTTTTTTTTTTTCTGCTTTATTTTCCTGTAAAGAAGGCCTACTCATTTTAAATGCTGTCGTTCAGATGTCAACATGACCTGAGCTTAAGTATCTTTCTTCCTTTCCCAATCATTTCTCTCCTACTGATACTGTCTTTGGAAGAAGAGGATCCCACTTTTTTGAAGGACGATGAGCCTATCTAGTCTTAACAGGTGCCCTCTTGAAAGTGGGAATGGAGTTAGGATTTTCTTGTGCTTGTTAATAAGATCTGATTGTTGATTAGGTGATGTTTATTGCATTCATGGACACTCAGGCTTAAGAGAAACAGGAGTGGGCTTTTGAAAGAAAACCGTCACAGAAGGAGTGTTTTTGTAACCCAGTGAACAAAGAAATGATACTGAAGTGCCTTAGAATTGTAGCCCATCTACAGATAAGTTCAGGTATTGGCTATGTTTGTTCTTTCCCAGGTCTGTATGGTCATATTTCACACCAGGTGTTACTTGAAGAATGATGGCAACTTGGGGAAGGAACTCTGTTACCATGACAGCTGTAATATAGATCACTATTGTCCTAAAAGATCAAAGGGGAAGCATGCTCTTTCCTTCTGGCTTATTTTGTGTGCTTAGAAGGGCAGTGTGTCATAGGTTTCACTCTTGCTAATGTTTACCTAGTGCTTGCTTCACACTCTAAAGTGGTCAGTATGTTCCTCACACTTGTTTTCTCGTGTCTCTGTACCAGAGATGAAACTACCTCAATAGAGTGGATGGAGGAGAGAGGAGGAAAATGGGATGTTAGCCACTGATAGTTGAGGCTGCTCTTAAGTCCATGTGAAAGGTGTTTCTCAACACCAGCAGGGAGTAGGAGAAAAGCATTTTTTAAAAAGTGAATTGAAAAATCAGACCATATTTTAAAGAATTCACTATCAGAAAAGGCTTTAAAAATTCTCATTACTAGTTAAATTGGAGAATATGTCTTTCAGGTATGTGTGGTTGTCTGAGAAATGTGTGGTGTTACTTTACTGGCTGCATTTAACCTTTCACCACTACAGCATCATCTTCCTTACTTGTACCTCCTATTGCTCAGAGCTAAAGAGCAGCTCTTTTTGTCAGTTGTGACAGTAGCATCTCCAGATTGAGAAATACAAACCAGCATTTGCAAGCACAGCTTCACCAGCACACAGAGAGAAAGCTAGTCTATATTTGTGTCACTGTCTAGGGGACACTGTTATTTTAATAATACCCCAGCGTATTACAATCCAGTGTCTGCATTTTGTTATATGTGCCTTGCGTCTGCACTGTACATTTAAGTAGCAAGGTGATCATACAGGTTGAATTCAATGATGCACTGATCAGCGGGGCAGAGGGTAAATTCCATTTCACCTTGTGGATTAAATTTGTTGTCCTTCCACAGCTTACCTGGCAGTCTTCTGATACTTGTGTATCTTAATAGCTAGTCATCAGATGGACACAAAATGATTGGAAAGGGTTTCTTTATTGGAAGAACATTTTGGGAAACATTTGTACAGAACTAGACAGGACTTTGTGTAAAAGTGCTTCATGGTCTTGAATTTCACAACATAGCAGAGATGTCGAACTAACTTATACCAGGAATTTGTGCCCCAGAGGCATACCTCAAACACTGATGCCTGCTGCAGGATAGAAGCCTAGAGGAGGATGGATGGCTGTGTGATCACCTCTCACCTATCACTTGTGCGTTGCTTCATCTATCCTGATGCATGTACATGTAGCCAGTAGGGGATGTATCAGAAATGGGTTCTTTCTCCCTCCAGCATTACTAGAAAGCAGGAGTCCTCAAACTTTTTAAACAGGGGGCCGGTTCACTGTCCCTCAGACAGTGTCGGGGGCCGGACTATAGTTTGGAAAAAAATGACGGGGGAGTCGCCCACCTCGCTGATGCCGCTGCCCCCCTCCCTAGCCCGGCCGCACAGTCCGGAAAGGGTGGCCAGAAGGGACTGAAGGAACTTTGCGGCACCCGGGCTCTGGCCGGGGCACGGATTAAGTGGCAGGAAGTCTTCTGCGGCTGCTTGGGTTCCCCCCGGCAGGGGGGCGGGGCGGGGAGTTCTGTAAATACCCGCGGGCCACTTTGAGGACCCTGAGGGGCCGTATCCGGCCCACGGGCCGTAGTTTGAGGACCCCTGCTAGAAAGCCTTCCTTGAGTCACCTCATGTGCTCTGTCCCACCAGCTCTGCTTCTAGCTGGAAGATGTCTTGGTGTTGATCTACTGGACAAAGTGTATTTGATAAAGGGAATATTGTTTTCCTGGGTTAAGCAGCAGCGTTTCTTTGGTTTGTTTCCCCTTCTCCTCCTTTGAAGAACCTGACCTGTTCAAGAGAAATTAGCTCTTACACTTGAGAACAGACAAGTAACTCAAACCACAAAAATACCCAGGTTGTTTATCTATTTTCTTGTTTACATGATTTCAAAATTTTTCTGAATGTAGACATGCTTTCCAGTAATAAGTAGTGAGTCAGAAGGTAAGGTTCAGTTACTGGCTTCCAGATAGCAAAGCATAATGAACTGGTCTGTGCTGATTTCTGTGATTTCCAAAGATGTTTCACAGGAGCAGGAAAGAATTTGCTACTACTAAAGTGAAGTCTCCAAAGCCTTCAAATAAGCACCTATGTCACTTCTGTTTCCTTCCTGCAGTGCGGAATTAGAGTAGTCCTTCATTCTTTATCTAGACTGATGAAATTCTCTTATTTTGCTTTCTTAAGGCTAATTGGGCTGCAGAGACTATCAGCAAACTGCTGCTAGACAGCAATTAACATTCTGTGACCCGTGTTCAAGTTCTGTGTCTTGTCTCAGACTTTCAGTTTGCTTTCTGCAGCTGAAATCCAAGTCAGGGGGCAATCTGAATTAGGATGCTTACTTGCCTTGTACCCTGTGAGGTAAGGAAGTGCTCTTGTTCCAGTTTTGCAGGAGAGAAGACTGAAGGATGTGTCCAAGCTCCAGTGCTGTTGGGAGCTGTGCTGGCAAACCTGCATGGCAGGGCTTCCAGCTGCAGCTGTCCCAGAAGGGCTGTGGTGCCAGGCGCTGCCCAGCGTTGGGGGTTCCTTGAGCTGTGCTGTGAGGCACGAAGGGAAGGGAAGAGCAATTGAAGGTGTTGCTGCCTTTCTTCCAGTGAAAGACAGCACCAGTTCAGCTGGATTTAGTCTTAAGGCCATCCGTCCTGCCCTAGCATTTAAAGTATTTTGAGTGTAATCCTCTTGTGGTTCCTGTGGCAGTTCCATACCTCCCCTTTCTTGCTAGCTCTTCACACCCATCACAGCTGCATGCTCATCTGGAGTGGCTTGAGCTGGTGGCCAGAGGAGGGATGGAGATGCTCTGCACAGGTGGCAAACACGGCTGAAGCCCATCTACCATGGCCTGCAGGCATTCACTGAGGCAGAGCAGCTCTTGCACTGGCATTGAGGTGACTTGCCAGTAAATGCTTAATAATCTTTATAATCTTTTTCTTTTCATCACTGTTTAAGGGAAAGGCTGCCTCTGAACTTATGCAGTGGTTGTCTGATAAGGCATTTACTATTAAAAAAAATAAAATACCTATTTTCTGTAATGGAATCTGGCAAAGAACGATTTTGGTTAGTTTCTAAGAGGTAAAACTGTTCCTGATCTTTTTAAGAAAAGCTTAGTTTTGCTCAGTTTTATCCCTCCATCCTCCGTATTAGCATAGGGCCAAATTTAGAGTTGCAAATTGTCAGTTCTTCTTTAGCCAGTGAAGTATCCAGTTTCTTCCAACTTTGTACACTGGTGAGGTAGAGAGAGAACATCTCCATGTACCTTGTTTTTCAGGAAAAAATCTGTTTGGCTTAGTTTGAAGAATGTAAGATTGAAAACATGTGCAGTGAAGTGGAAACCATCACAAGTACCTCTGATGGGGACATGCATTTATTTTTGTTTCACAAGCTATGCAAATCCAGAATAATTAGCTGCAACCCTTTGGCTTTTGACAAATTGCCAGTTCAGTCTTTGTGTGACAGAGTTGTGAGCCTTCGTATTTCTCGTGACTTCAAAGCTGTTTCAAGCACTTCCACACCCAAGCTTTCCAAGAGCTCTAGCTTGCATTTTTAAATTTTAAAATAGTGAAGATTTCCTATTTTCTGTAGGTATTTTTGGTTCAAATGAATACTAATGCTCTCTTTTATCTTAGATGTTCTAGCCAGTTGGCTATAACAGTGGGATTAGTCATTGGATTTCAAGCAGCACATTTTTTAATAGCAGTGGGATATGGAGGACAACATGTTTTCTGATGTGGAACAGCTGATTGTAGTAGTTACAATGGTTTCAGCTGCTATTTTGTTTCTCCTTTTCCCCCCCAACTCTCTGGGAATTGAGATATTTGAAATCCTTTACTTTGGAGAAAAAAACTGTGTTTTGAGCCATAGGTTTTACTGATGCCCGTGAAAGAGAACTGAAGGTGTTCCCCCTCTCCTCGCCTTTTTAATTCTTCAGTCAAAGTAAAATACTAATGACAACACTTCCCACTAATTGTTGCCAGGGAACTGTTGTTTTCTTGAAGTGTAGAGAGGTTTATTTTCACATGAAGTATTAATGGAATAAGCTTGGAACATCAGTATTCTAACCAAGAAAAGGAGCTTATAAAATATATATCTGATAGCATATACAAAAGGATGTGACTGGAAGGCTTCCAAAGCAAGCAGGGTTGTTGAGATGTTGGAGAGCTGGCCAACATCTTGGAGATGTTGGAGAGCTGGAGTTTATTTTTACATGCATGCCAGGCCCTCAATAAAGTGCATGTTCTTCTGAGAACGGCAGTCTGCTTTGCCTTCAGTACACTTTTGGAAATGATGCTACAGAAACCCTCCAGCTCTCCCCAGTCTGGACTGTGTTAAGTACTTTGCACATGCTTGAAGGTGAGGGGCTGCTGGTTAAAGTCTTGAAGAGATCCTGATACTTCTTAGCATCACTGCTATGCAGAGTGCGTGAAGCACAAAAGTGGAGTCTTCCAGAAAAGTGTAATAACCTCGGCTTCAAGCCCAGAAATAGCAAGACTATTGAAGAACAAATCCCAGGCCTAATCCTCTCGCTAGTCTCTCTCAGTAAGGGAGATCCCTTTATGTGAGACCTTCTTGATACCTAAGAAACAGCATTGCCCAGCAGGAATGAAGCACAGGTTCCAGTGCAGGGAGGGATGGTTTTGGCATGCTGCTATACATTGCATCAGCGGGCTGGTCAGTTAGGTACAGTCCGGCCCTTTCTGGTCCAGTGGGAAAGGAGAATAAATACACATCTGTTGGGGCAGGGAAGGAAGAGGAAACTACAGAACATTTCCACCATGTGAATTAAACAGATTAAATAAACACTTTGTCTTAAAAATTAGAGTAAGGCAAACAAATAAAAATGCATTGAGATCTGATTTATTTTCACTCTTGGTAAGTTGAGAGAACCATGAAGAAATTTTTTGTGGATCAGAGACAGTCTCTTGCTGACTGGTTTGACTGCTTTATTTTGAGCATGAGTCCCCGTGACCTAGGAGAGGTGTGGGCTCTCCATTCACTTGCAGAAATCACCTGGGTGAATGAAAATATTGCTAAGATTTAGAAATCTGCAACTAATGTGTAATGAATGACTGTCAGGTTTGAGCTTGTACTGCTTTGGCCCATGGAGCCAGCTCTGCCCAGCTTCTTTGTCTTCGCCTGACTCCTTGGTATGTTGTGATGAGGCAGTGATTCCTAACAGTGCTAAAGGCCTGGAGTTGGGATGTCCTGGGGAAAATCCAGTCCCAGTGGGATCTCTGCCAAATGTTTTGGTGACTGTAATTGGACTGAGATTGCAGTGGGGGGTTACCTCACTTTTGTCACTTACTGCAGGCACCTGGGGCAACTCCCTTACAAATTCTGCATCCATTTCCTAATGAAGGTAATATTCTGTGTAGTGGAATGCCCTTTACATTGCTTTGAGATACCTGAATGAAGGAGATGTGGACTAAGGTAAGTGCCGGGACTGTTAATGGCGACTGGTAATTTCTGAAGATTGCTGTGTGTAATATTCTTTCAGTCGTTGGCATATAAGCGTCTTCCCAGATACTTCTGTGAACTGCAAAGCTTCAAAAATCCCTCCTAAAGAAACAGTATGGATAAAAATAAGACTCTGTCAGAAATGCTGGGAAGTAAAACTCAGTGTTTGCCTCCTTTTGACTAGGAGTATTTTGCAGCATACAGTCCAGTCTTGGCACAAAATGACAATTAGACATTGCTCTTATTAATCATGATTATTACAGTGGTACCTGTGGGCCCACAAAGACCAGGCTTTAATTTTGGGCGGCATTAAACAATAGGATTACTTGTTTTGCTGGATGCAGGTGTTGTGATACGGTATCAAAGTGGGGCAAGTGGAGTCTATTTGGAGCCATGTGACTCAGGAAATGCCTTATTTTAAAACCAACTTGTCTCTCTTGTGGCTTGCTGAAAGTGTAGAGTCTGTGTTGAAGTACAAATATGCACCTAGCTCTTTTGACCTTTTCCAGAGTTTTTGCTTGGAGTAGGATGGATGGGGAGTTAATATGATAACATGCCAAGGGAAACTGTACCTCTGACCCTAGTACTGAGGTGTCCTCTCCCAGCTGAATGCCCCATCCTTTGTCTGGTTTTGAGGTGAAATCATGCAATTCTCTGCACAAGCAGAGCTGCGAGCCCATTCCTGTGACAGCTGTTGTAACCTCGTCTTCCATTGGGTTTTGTTCCACAGGGACAATGATGTTCCTTTGGGAGCAATGACTGTGGTAGCCACCACAGCTCAGACTTACTTGCTTCAAACCAAAGCTTTATAGAGAGAATATAATCAGAACAGTAAAGGGCACTGTTTGTGTGCCCACCTTCCTCAGTGAGGATGCTGGTAGGTCCCAGAGGTCTCTGCAGAAGATCAGTGGGGTTTGGAAAAGTCTTTTTAGTGTATGTTATGGACTCTTCCTTTCTTCAGCTTTTGCGAAAGTTACTTACTCCTTTGATCTGAGATAATTGCATCTGGATGCATAATTGCATTGCATGCATGTTTGTTCTTCTGGCAGGTCACAATTAAAGGAGATAAGTGTATTCATGTCGCAAGATTGAATAGAGTTCCAATAAAACCTCGTGCTTAAAGACATTAGGCCCCAAAGGTGTTTATTTTACGTTTTCCTGTATTCTGTCTTTAGCTTTCAGTTAGAGAAACTCTTAGCACATATACTTCAGCTGCCCCTGTATAAAACAGGGCACGTTCAAACACAGAGAATTTGGAAATCCTTTCCTGAACCTGATTGCCTTCATGGCATTATAGCAGTAGAAAGCAGAGTGGCTTCAACTTAATGAGAACAGCTGAACTTCCCTGCCCTGCCCTTGCTTTCCCCTCCCTCCCGTTATTTTTCCTCCAAGGGACACTGCATTTGAAGGACAATGTCATTTGCTAGAAGGAGTATTTATTATTTATTTTAACTCTCCATTTCTGGTGAAAGCAATACGTGTATTTCTTTCTTTTCTTTGGCAACAGTGTAGACCTTTTGGCTGTATGTCTGAAGGTAGGCAGATCAGACAAAGGGTTTCTGCACATGTAGGCATTTTCTAGGCCTTCGGCTGTTTTGCTGTATCTCTCATATTGACCTAGCATGTCAATGGAAAACGCTCATGGACTTTCTGATGGGTTATTTTTAATCACTACCTTTTGTCTAGTTTTTAAAAAATGTTTACTGCTAAAGGTAATTTTGCACTGATACCAAAAGCAGTGCAATTACTAGCTTAGGATGGCAATTCCTGAATGTAAGATTTCAATCCAAGGAAGAAAGGAGAGAGTCAGGAGAAATGTAGATGATTACAAGCATAGTTTATCCAAAGTGAGGTAGAAGTGTGTTATCAAAAATGTTTGTTTCTTTAACATAAGGTCACTTTTATGGAAAAATTGAGACCTGTGGTATGTTTGGGGTTTTTTGTTTGTTTTTCTTTTCATCCCTCTTCCCTCACATGACTTGTTGAAAAGGAGACTGCTACTGCAACTTTTTAGATGACATTAGTGTGGTTCTCTGCAGGCTATGTCAGGAGCAAGGAGGGACCAACCATGGTTAATAAAGATCAAAACAGTCATTGGATAGCTAAAGATATGATCCGCCCTAAGTGGTCCCTTAGGAAGTGGTGGAAATAGAGTCCCTTCTTTTGGAAAGCTCTTTTCAAAGAGAAGGTTGAGGGCAGGAGGTAACCTGGATTCAGGGGAAGACTGGAGACAAGCCTCTTCTGACAGGTCCATGTGAATTTATCTGTTGCTCACATTTATGCTGGGGATGATACTGTTAGTATATTTAAAGGCAGTGTGCTGCTGTCTTAGTAATGAATCTGTATAAATCCCAAAGCCAGAGGAACCACAGAAGCTGCCGAGCTTTCTCTGTGCAGTGCTGCGAGGCAGCTTCGTTCATGGTAGTCCCAGAGTCCCAGCCTGTGCCCTGCTGCCTCCACTCCTGCACTGTGGCTTTGTTCCTCCAGGCTCTGCATCCAGGTGCGCGCTCTGACTCCACTGTGCGTTGAAAGCGAAGTGAACCCAAGCCTGCCTTTGTATACAGCATAGATTTGTCACTGAAATGGTGATGCTGTGATACATCTTATTTTTATTGTTCTTTTGTTATGGTAAGGTTATTTTTGTAAAGGACTTAAAATAAGTAATTGTTGCTGATATAGTAGATGAATAAAAGCATGTCAGGAGAACTTGTCCTCTGTAGTTTTGCTTCAGGTTTGCTTATTGGCCTGTAGAATCCTAAGGCAGTGCTGTGAATTAACAGTTATTAAGATACCTGACATTTCAGTCACAGTAAAAAAATAAACCAAACTGTAGGTGGTGCTCCTTTGTCTTTGAAAAACGGCACAACTGAGGTCAGGAACGGGAGAGCAGAGGCTGCAGCTATGTACAAACCATAGACGGATTCTGTCATTGCTAAGCAATGGACTTATCCTGTACTATTTTTTGGCTGTTATTTTAGGCTCCAGAGTAGTTCAGTGTCTTACCATTTTTTCAACCTGAGGTTGCTTCTGTAAATTAGAGTTGCCTTATTTAATTTCCCAACTGACATGCTTCCTTGAATAAAAGGAGGTTTGTGTCTTTGCAGCAGATCATCTTGAGTGCCATCACACAGCACAGGTACAGGACAACCAGGTGGTCAAACTCCGTCAGCATGGGTTTATGAAAGGCAGGTCTTGCTTGACTAACCTGATGTCCTTCTGTGACAAGGTGACCTGCTTAGTGGACAAGGGAAAGTCTGTGGGTGTTGTTGATCTGGACTTCAGTAAAGCTTTTGACACCATTTCCCACAGCATTTTCCTGGAGAAACTGGCTGCTCGGGGCTTGGATGGGCATACACTTTGCTGGATAAAAATATTGGCTGGACAGTCAGGCGCGGAGAGTGATAGTGAATGGAGTTAAATCCAGTTGGTGGCTGGTCACAAGTGGTGTTCCCCAGGACTCAGTACTGGGGCCAGTTCTGTTTAATATCTTTATCAATGATCTGGACAAGGGGATTGAGGGCACCTTCAGCAGGTTTGCAGACAACACCAAGTTAGGCAGGTATGGTGATCTGCCGGAGGGTTGGGAGGCTCTACAGAGGGATCTGGCCAGGCTGGATCAATGGGCCGAGGCCAGTGGTATGAGGTTTAACAAGGCCAAGTGCTGTGGTCATGCACTTGGGTCACAACAACCCCATGCAATGTTCCAGGCGTGGGGAAGACCTGGCTGGAAAACTGCCTGGCAGAAAAGGACCTGGGGGTGCTGGTGGACGGCCGGCTGACTATGAGCCAGCAGTGTGCCCAGCTGGCCAAGAAGGCCTAGAGCATCCTGGCTTTTATCAGAAATAGTGTGGCCAGCAGAACTAGGGCAGTGATTGTCCCTCTGGACTCAGCACTTGTAAGGCCACATCTTGAATACTGGGATCAGTTTTGGGCCTCTCACTACCAGCAGGACATTGAGGTTCTGGAGCATGCCCAAAGAAGGGCAATGAAGCTGGTGGAGGGTCTAGAGCAAAAGTCTTATAAGGAGCAGCTGAGGGAACTGGGGCTGTTTAGCCTGGAGAAAAGGAGACTTAGGTGACACCTCATTGCTCTCTGCAACTACCTGATAGGAGGTTGTAGCGAGGGGGGAGTTGGTCTGTTCTCCTACATAGCAAGCAACAGGACAAGAGGAAATGGCTTCAGGTTGCACCAGGGGAGGTTGAGGTTGGATATTAGGAAAAATTTATTCACTGAAAGGTTTGTAAAGCACTGGAACAGGCTGCCCAGGGCAGTGGTGGAGTTGCCATCCATGAAGGTATTTAAAAGACATGTATATGTGGTGCTGGGGGACATGGTTTTGCAGTGACTGGGCAGTACTGGGTTAACAGTTGGAATCCATGATCTTGAAGGTCTTTTCCAATCTAAATGATTCTGTGATTCTAATTTAAAGTTGTTATACATGTTAACTTACACATATATTGTGTCCTTATTTAAGTGTTTGTTCTAAGGTGACTATTCAGTAGTTAATGAAGACCTTTTCATTAAAAAAAAAACCAAAACATTCCCCCTGGTACCTTGCCAAACTACAAACAAGTTATTTACAGTGTTTTGACAGAATTATCTGAAGATGGGATGGATGCAAAGATGCCATTGGGGCTGAGCTAATGCTGTAAGAGACTGAGGTGTAAGGGAAACAACTGCTGCAGTGGAATTTCTGTCTGACTTTGCAAACTGAGAAATGTTTTTTTTTAGCTTCGTTTTTTTAGTAAATTGTTGATTGGAGCTAAGAACTTCCTTTACTCAAAGCTCTAAGCCTGTTTGAAATTGTTTTCTTGTACAAGAAGCTTAGTTGCGCAACTCCACTGTCCTGTAACCTCTGCAGCATAGTGACTGTTAAAATTGTTCATTGACTTACTGATGGAAAAGATTAGAGGACAAACCAACCGAAGTCTACAGAGAATTTATGTTGATTGCAGAGAGATCTTTTGTACTTTGAGTTAGCTTGGAAAATATTATTTCTTGTGACCTAGATGAGCTTATCTTGTAATACCCTTTCCTTTATGATAACATCCTTAAGTGACTGAAAAAATAACAGCAGCTATAAGGGGGGAAACAACTTTCCAAGTACAAAACTGTTGGAAATGAGGTCAAAGCGGATTCCATGGCCATGATCGGGCTGCGATGACTTGCATACCACTCAAGACCTTAATGGCTGGTTATCAGTGAAATAAGTGACTAGAAAGGAGGTACAGATAGCAATTGCTCCCTGCTGGGCAGAGATCCTCCCACCTGTCTCTGCTCCTGATTGTTTTTCAACCTCCGAGCCAAAAAAGGCAGCTTAGAGTTGCTGGTGGGTTTCTGGCCAAGCTCCTGCTTTGGCCAGAGGAGCTCTGCCTACCAGTAAAGTGAGTGCACTGTCCTCACACTGCTTTCTGTTCCTGCTGGGTGAGGAAACTACACCCTGTTGTCAGTCTTGCCTAACAGGTGTGTTGAATGCTCAGGTTCTCTGCTTTCTTTTGATAAATGCTCTGATTGCTTGTGTTAGATGTTACTGCCTGCTGGGTCTTCTCGTAGCTTCTTCAACCTGCTCGTACAATTAGATGGATACGTCTCCAGTTTTTTTCTGTGCTTCTTAAAATCTAGATCTTTTCAACAGAGCCTGTAGAAGTGGGTGCAGACAAAAGCCAGGTTGGGTTTGTGAGCACCACGTGCCGCAGAGGTGCGGCGGTGCCGTGCCCGAGCGCTACAGCTGGTCTCTGGGTTGGACACAGCTGCTGAGGCCACAGCGGGTTCAGTCAGTCCAGGACGGTGAAGGCTCTGCGGCATCTTTGAAGGGTCAGTTGGTGTAGTGTCTTTTTACTAATTCAGGGCAGGCGGCCCTTTGTACAGCAGCCCACTGGCATGATTTACTTCTGTGTTAGTGTAGAGTAGGTCTGACTTCACTGTAGCACAAGGAAGGAAGGAGGATAGCAACACACACTGACAATCAGGGAGTGGTCCATCTGCCTTGTGGACAGTTAGGTAGCAGGTGGAAATGCATTTTCCCAGCTGTCTCTTCAACTTCTGCATTGTCAAGTTCCTTTTTTTCTTAAATGGCAAAGTGCTGATTTAGACACTAAAAGGGTTTAAATGGTGTTTTCAGCAGGTCTGCTTACATCACACTCCTGGTTTTGGTTACAAGTCTGTGCCCTGCCAACCAGTGTACACCCTCGTGTGCAAGGAGGACCTCTCCAGGTGGTAGTAGAGCTGGGAGTGCCTCACCCAGAGGTTGCCCCAGTGAAACACCAGGGAACCACCTGAAAGTGCCATGCTGGCAGCATTGCAGTGGGAGAGCAGTTTGCTCAGTTTGGAGCGACTGAGCTCAAACCAAAGGCTCTTCTAGAAGACAGGTGTGGCCAGTCCATTGCCCTTGAGCCACATCGGACCTGCAAGCTGTTCTCCTGTAGCTGCTAAGCCATGGCCATGTCCAGGGGTTGTGGTAGTCCTGAATCAACTGAGATTACTGTGGCCTGTCCTATGCTCTCTTAACACCCAGAAGAGGGTCTCTTGTGTGGTTTTTTTATAGCTCTCGACTCTGTGACTCTATTGACGTGTCTTTTTCAAATCAGTGAATCTGTCTGCTTTTGCCTTTTCCTTATTGCTGAATATTCCTGGTTTGTGAGGACAGTTTTTTGCACCTATTGTCTAAGACTCTCCTGGAATGGGTACAGTTTAACTGCTTACAGCACAAGTGAGTTGCAAGCAACACTATACTGTCTGTTTTGCTTTGTGTAAAGTTGCAGTGTAAATGCTGCATAATCATGCATGAAAAATAATCTCTCCAAGGAAATGCTGTCTTGAAGATTGTCTTTGTTACTGCCCAGGTATGTCTGTCTGTAGCCAAGTTTTGGTGCAGAAATACCATCAAGTTAATGCTTAAGAGAAGAGCTTAGAGTTTACTTCATCTTCAGTAGGTAGGAGTACCAAGCAGAGCTGCTGATGATTAAGAATTTTAATTTCTTATACATTTTGTTAAGATTGATGTACTACAGCTTTATTTATTGAACCTATCAGGATCATTTATGGTTTTTGTCTCAAGAACTTTGTGTGTTTGCAGAGGATCACTTAGCAACAGCCTATGGCACAGTGAGGTTGCCTATGACATGCTCACCCTAGTACAATGAACCATGAAAACAATGAGGAAACGCCCAGAAACAGCAAGTAAATAGAAATTTAAAGCAAAACAAAGCTTGCTTACTGAAGAGTTCCACGTTTCTGTGGGGCATGGCTTGTAAAATTCTTTGCTTTTCAGTGTTTACTTACATGTTTGTCATGCTGAGCTAATGATACTCTCTGCTTCTGTAGAAGTTCATGGGATGTCTGCAGCTATTGTAATGGAGCATCTCCTGAGCATTTAAAATAGAAGCAACTATTTGATATTAAAGCAACTCACAATTTAATCTGTTAAATCTTCTTAATTAGTGCTTCACTATTAGCTAAGAAATAAAAGTTCCCTGGAGGGTCTGGGATCCAGACCAGTATTCCAACTTTACAGCTCTGTGCTAATGCTGTAAAACTCTGCTGTTTATAATCATCAACATTTATTTTCCTGAGAGTGGTGGGGATTTTAGCTCATTTAGGGTAGTGGTTTTTCTGAGATCAAGAGGGACTGTAAGTTCAAGCCTGAATGCCTGCATATTGCAGGCCATTTATTATAGTATATTGATACCAATAACTTGCTTTCCTTAACTGACTTAGTTTACACTGGAGATGAATGCTGAAGGCAATCAGAAAACATTGGGGTTTTTTAAAAAAATTGTCCCCAGGGCCTGAGGTAGGGCCAGTAAATGGGTGGGAAATGCCCCACAACTGTTTGGCAGGCAACAGTAACTGACAGGAACACAGCTGACATGTTGTATGTAGATCTTATGGTTCAAGGGGTGCGTAGTAGGCGGGGGAAATGTTGAGTGTTGCAAGGCAATGCTTTAACTATTCTTTCTGATTCTCCTGTGTGATCTGAAGAAACTCTACCATTCCTTGAATGTCTCAAGAGGGAACCAAGCTGCAATACTTGCATTTAGATCTAGTATTACCTGAATTTTAGAAGAGTTTGGGTATGAATTTAAGCTGAGATTTTGGTGGAATTCAGTGTGTTGCTGCTGGTATTCCTGCAGTCACTTCAAATTCTTAGTCTCATGACCTTAGAATCCAGTGTCTAGAAGAGGAGAAAACAGAGACCATTACTATATTTTGCTTGGAAAATATCTCATGTAAAAACCACCATGATAGTAAGGAAAATAGGAAGAATTAGTGCTTCTCTACTGTTCCACTAAAACAGAGAGGCTGACTTAGTGAAGAATCTCAAGTCTTTTCTCAGTTGCTAACTTACCCTGCCATACAACAAACCTGTAAGTTGGAAAAGTTCAACATGAGAACAGCCTGCTGAATTCTGTTTGCAAACTGAAACTGTCTGTCGTGTATTTCAACACTAAGGGGCTGAGATCTTTCAGTGTAGCTTATTTCACTGACTTGAAGGTTGTCATGCTGAATACTCACTTCATAAGGCTACAGATGTTGAAAATCATATTTCACTGTTGTCAACATCATGGGTTTAGATGAGATGAACCAGCAATAAGGAGGTAGGGCAAGGCTATGCCGATATACCGTAGTCTGTTTTGGGCAGAGTTATCACACAGTTTGCTTAACCTGACGAGGTAGGTCAAACCAAACCTGTCTTGGTTGTCTTGATCTGTGCATGGCATAAAGAGATTACTTAAGGTTGTGCTGTCCTTTCTGCAGCTGCTTGCAGCAGTCAGGAATTTGAATAACTTATATCTGATGGGAAAGAGAAACCATTAGCTGTAGCTAGGGCTTTCAGTCAAGTGCCTTCATTGCACTTTTTTGCATTTAAAAGCACATACATTGTTTCCTGTCATTTCCGTCTGGTTTTGGGAACCATACAGCTGACTATTCTCTGGTCTCAGATTTCTGTGCAAAAATGTGGACACCTATCTACTTTAATATGCATTGCCTCATGTGTTTGTCATTTCATCTATTTTAAAAGCTGTGCATTTGACCAACAATAGACGGCTAAAAGAATAAACTCCATAGAAGCTAATTCTAAAACCAAAGACCGTTAAAATAGTATTTGTGTATGCATTTTATTAAGGCTAACACTAGATGCTTTTCTATGTAGTAGTTTTGGGATAAGATGCTCGAAACAGAGCATTGACATGTCTATGAAAAAGTTCAAGTCACTTAATCTCCATGCTGAAAGCATGTATTTGTGTCGAGGACTGTTGTGCCAGGTCAGCCGTCATCATTTTATGCTGCCATCAGTTGAATGATCACACAGGCCAACACTGAACCCAGCAACATCCCCTTGGAAATCTTCTTTCAAACAGTCCTGCTGTAGGTTCCTGTGGGCCCAGCTCCTCCACTGCCCACTGTGGTGCCAGCATCACCTGCTGGACTCAATGGACAGAGATGGTTCCCTCAGTGGCCCTTCACATGGAAGGACAGCACCCAGAGAGCTCAGCAAGATGCAGCCAGCCCCAACAGAAGCCACACCCACCAGGAAGCTCCTCCAACTAATTGGCTCCTGGTTAATATAATCCTGCCCTCTCCCACTGC
>JAVSBS010008656.1:0-23930 GCA_033124195.1 Coracias cyanogaster
TATTGCCTTCTTTAAAATATTAAAATAAATTATTTCGCTGGCTGCTGGAGGGATGTAGTTAAGGACCGGGGAATCATTACTCAAAGGGAGGGAAACAAAAAAAAAAAAAAGAAAAAGAAAAAACCCGGGGATTTGTGGTAGCGCTTTAATTTGTGCACTTGACATTGCAGATTGGAACCAGATGCGGTGCTGGCTGGGGGCGGGGGGACACTGGTGGCAGTGGGTGGTGCAGGGAGTCACCGCTTGAACCCATCACTGCTGCCAGCCGGGCTTCCAGCCAGCCCAGGCTCCCGGCAGAAAAGTGGGAGAAGACCTGGGATCGCCCCTTTGGCTCTCCAAGGATAGCGTGACGTGCCAGCACATCTTCAAACAGCCTCGCTAATGCTGTTGGTGTTCGCTCTCCCTTTGCCCCAGGACTGGCCCACCCCAGGGAAAGGTTGTCCTGGATTTCACGGGTTTAGAAGTTGTCCGGTTTTGAGCATCAAAACTCTTTGCAGTGAGCGTATCAGTGCTGATCAGATGATGCATTTAATAAAAAAAAAAAGAGATAAACCTCCTCCTGCCTCCCTCACTTTCCCTGAAGCCAGAACAATTAAAGGGTATGAAGCTGAACAGTTGATGGATAAGCAACATTGTGATACACGCAGGGAAACTGATTGCGTTGACCGTGGGTTAATGAGTGCCTTACAAAATCATTTCTTATTGCTTATTTTATGCCATCAAATTACCTTCATAAATAGCCTTAGAATTCATCTCACAGCGATTTTATACAGTTATAATGGGAGAGGAGGAAGAATTACTCTTCCTTCCTGCTGCACTGCAAAACTAATAAAAGGGCTGTGATCCCAGCCCTGGGAATCTGGCTGTCTATATGGCAGACTATAAGCTCCTCATGTGCAGCAGAACAAGGCGGTTCCCACACTACAGGCACTTGTTGGCAGAGCTGTTTTCGTCCCATTGTGTGAACAGATGTGATCTTGGACTGACATCACTGTGGTGGTGAACGTCCCCCTTGTGACACTGGCAAAGCTGTCCTTTCACCAAAGTAGCCCATTTCACATGCACAGGTCTGGTTTGACCACATCGTATGATACAGCCTTGTTGTTACAGCTGTGGTCCTGCAGAGGAACGCTTTGCCAACGCAGTCTGTTGGTCTTCCTAAATTGTGGAGTGTCCTCTTTGAGTAGAACTGGCTGGAAGAGGCTGGAATGAAGTGCCTGCATAATTCTGCAGTTAACTATTTATCCAGAGCATCTATATAGTGTTTCAGGGCTTTGTTCTGCTTTGTTTGGGTTTTTTTTTTAAATAAAAGAATATTGACAAGGTATTTCCACCGTGCTCAGATGGAGAAGGCTGGTTGTCTTTGGAGCCCCTTCACGTCTGCCTCACGGAAGGAGCTGATGTTGTTTGTCTCCTTGTTTTCCAGAACTGCTTGAGGAGGAGGGATGCTGGCCTGCTAAATCAGTTACAAGAGCTAGATAAGCAAATAAGTGACCTCCGCCTGGACGTGGAAAAAACGACAGATGAACACCTTGAGACAGACAGTCGTCCAAGTTCAGGTATGGCAACTATTCAGCAAAACAGAGCCTCTCTTGGTGCCTGGAATTAAACTGCCTGGAGTTTTCAGTACTACAACATTAAATATCTATAGCGTGTTCACACTCTGATGGTTAACACCTACTAGCAAAGTTCACCTACCAGCAGAAAGGTTGGTGTTTGTAGACAACATATTCAGAGGAGCATTTCAAGCTTAATTAGATTTTTAGTGTCCGGGGCGTTTATTTTTTCAAGGCCACCCACAAGTTCACTCAAAAAGTTCTAATTCTCCTGTATATTGGGAAGGAGGCTTCAGGAAAAATGGTGAAAAGAAGCACCAGCAGCAGGAGGGACATGTCACAATTGAGCTTACAGCCAGAAGGGAACATTGAATCAAACAATTTGATCCCTCATATATTGAATTTCATCCTATTCTAAGTGTATTGAAGCCAGTAAGTGGTATTTAACTGTGGGGAACCTTTCCTAGAGGCTTCTGGAGACACTAAAAAGTGGAGAATCCACCAGCTTGCAATTGTTAAAGCCACTACTAATTTCTAATTTGAATTTGACTTGTTCCGTCACTGATTTTTTTATTTTTATATATGCTTTTCTCCCATAAACTAAAGTCTTTTTTAGTACCCGTCTTTTTCTCCTCTTGGAGGTGCTATACAGTATAACTCCTGCCTTTTTTTGGTGAGCGAAACAGGTCAAGTTCATTAAGTCATTTGTTTCAAGGCACTTTTCCAAGCTCTTAAATAGCTTTATGGCCCCTTTCCAATTTTCAAGCTTTGTTTTAAGCGTGCTGGAGTCGAGGACTAGGCATACCGTTCCAGTGTCTTTCTTACCAGCGCTGCATAGACTGCTGAAGTCATTTCCCTACTGCTATTCATTAGTCTCTTTGCACATCCAACAATCTCATTAGCTTTTTTTTGCCATATCATTAAGCTTGATTGAGCTGCTTTTCCACGCTGACTAAGTCCTTTTCAGGATTATTGTTTTCCAGGATGCATCTCCATTCTGTAGGCATGCCCTGCATTCCTTTTTTTCCTAAATGTAAATCTTGTTTATAGTATGTCATATTTTTCTTGAATAGACCCAGTTCACCAAGAACTAAATTCTTCTATGCCTGTACATTTTTTTACCTTTTTCCTTCTCCGGTGTCATCCACTATTTATCTCCAGAACTTTGATGAAAATAATGGATAGCATTGGGCCCAGCACTTGGTAGAAATTTTGTAGTCCAGTGATAAAGAGCTGGAGAGTTTGTCTTACTGAAGTATAATACACTTATGCCGGTTGAAGTGTAATACACTATTAAATGAATGAGACGTCAAACACAGCCTGGAATTTTCTTGCTGAAACCTGAAAACCCCTGTAAAGGTTAAAATCCCAGTCCCAGCAAAGGTTAAAAAAAAAAACTTCAAAATTTCATACGCTTTAGCATATGAAAGTTCTGCTCTTTCACTTTTAAGTACTTTGCATCTAAACCAAATCCTTCACAGCAATAGGGTATTACTAAATTGTGCACTGTTTCTTGGGTGACTGAGTGAAATCCCATAACTAATTGCAATAGAGTAAGCCAACGTAAACATGAGCTTGACTGCCTCTCTAGGGACACAAATGGTAACGCTGTGTAGACATAACTAATATAAATCCCAACTCTTATTTTTATAGGGTTTTATGAGCTGAGTGATGGAGCTTCTGGATCGCTCTCCAATTCATCTAACTCTGTCTTCAGTGAGTGTTTATCCAGTTGCCATTCTAGCACTTGCTTTTGCAGCCCTTTGGAGGCAACACTGAATATCTCAGATGGACGCCCTAAATCTGCAGGTATAGTAAAAGCAGGTCGAATACATCATACTCCAGGAGGTGGCTTTGGCTTTGGAAATACCTCCTCAGGAGTATCTGGGTTGGATTAACCCTTCTTTCTTTCATTTGATGTATTGTGCTCTGAAAAGATTCCAGTGCCTATCACGTACATGGGTCACGAGGCAGGACTGCTTGCCCTCCACTACTCCAGCCTTACAAGTGAATATGTCACCCTAAACACATGAACAGAAGATGGGAGAAGATCCCAGCTGCTCTACCCAGTAGAGGGCAGTGGTACCTATCCACAAAACCACATTAGTTGGCTAGTTTCTCATGGTTTCCTTTAGAAAAGCATTTTTACTAAATAGCAATAATGAAAGATACCTCAACATCCATGTACTCATTAAAGCGACAGAAGAAGGAGCTAGCTACAGGTTTTTGGAGGCACAGGGTGCACCCTGTAGCAGTCATTTTGGCAGTTCTGATGGTCCTCAGCCCCTAGGTGACCATGCTGAGGTGTGTCCTGCATGGTATATGGTATATACAATAGACATGACGAACAAGGAGAAAGTATTTTGTCTCTCTGGCAGAGAGCTGTTGAGTTTCCTTTGACAGTAGGCAGAAGATGTGAGTCTTAATGTGTGGGATGGTGAAGTAGGAAGGCCTCCTCTGTCTGTTGTCCAGAAAGGACACTTCAGTTGCACTTTAGTGATCAAGCACCATTGGTTTCAGACATACTTATTCAAGAGCCTTAATTCATTCTGGGTTGTGGAGGATGCTTCTAACCATAGCCCTACCAATTCCCAATTTGAGGTTAATTTATAGTGATTTTTTTGTGAATCGAGGACAGAATTATTCAAGTTCTTCTGACTCCAAAGTGGGGAAACACAGCCCACATTGTGCATTCATTCTGAGATGCTGCGAAGTCCTCTAACTTGTCCTTTGAGCAGCTTGAGGTAATTTAGTGCTCCCTGATGGAAGATATATTTGATCTTCCTAGGCCGTACATAAACAGAAAAACATACACAAGGACTTCCAGCAGATTGCACTGCCATTTTTTTCTGTATACATCACGAAAACCTGGAACTCTCATTAATCATACCGTCTCACTTTTAGAGATGAAATTTCACAAGCTGGCATGTTTCAAAGAAGTCTTTTTGGCAACATTTCCTCACTCTGACACAGAATTTAGGAAATGCGGGAAAGCGGTGAGGTGATCTGGAGGAAGTTCCTGCCCCTAACTTCCCTGTTCTTCCTCTCCAGCCCACACAGGAACATCATCTCTATCAGCTAATTTCATCAAAGTCTGTGAGACCTCTTTTGAAATAAGCTTTAGATAAGTGATGAGCACTGCACATTCAAATCTGAGTACCCTGGCTGAATTTCTAGCCCAAGGGTAGAAAACAGGACTGACGGTGATCTGGAAGGATCATTTAGATTGTACCCCTACCCAAGAAGACCAGGGCAACATAAGCTTAAGAAAATAATAATCTTAGGTGCTTGAATTGAAGACCTGCTCCTAAGGTCGCTTACCCCCTAAATAAGTGCCTTAGCCATTAAATCTGACTCATGCATCTTGAAACGCACTGGATTTCTCTTACAGAACACTCTTTGCAGAGCCAAGGCTAGGATGTCAGCTGGATTGACCTGCACTTCTTGTACTTGTGTGGAAAGATCAACCTGTTTCCCATTCTTTAACCCTTTATTGCTCAAAAGGGGCATCTGTTATTATTACTGGCATCATGATAACTATAAAGGAATTATGGTAATAATAGTAGTAATGATAATGTAACAACAATAAAATTAAATCTGGATTTTTTCTGACCCAAGATGTGCTTGAAAAAATCTGGAAGTGGAATTTGTGAATAAGGTAAAAGAATTCCATGGTCTCTTGTCTATGCTTTTTATATTTCTCTTTAGCAAAGTAAAATAAAGAATTCACACATACTGAGGCCTGCAGTGACTTTTACAGGTGACTGTGTCACATATAAACATAAGAGACCTTTACAGACTTCTGGATGGCTTGGATGTAAAGTAGGAAGCTCTTACCAACCTAGGCACAGGTTTGAAACCAATTTAAATGTTCTCATTAGGGCTGTAATTTTTTTTTTTTTTAACCATGTAGTCACATTGAGGCAAATCCTACATAGAAGCAGTTACAAAGAGACCCACAGAAGAGTAGTGCTGCTTTTATCGCTTGAGTGGCATCCCTGGTTGCAAGGTTTCTACTCTGTGGTAGTATAAACATTGCATCGTATGCGTAGATGGGACCAGAGTCCATGATGGCACATGAAAAGCATAGCAGAACTGTCCCTGGCAGGCTCTCTAAACTCTTCTAAAATGCCTTTCAGATCTCATAGGCTGGATGGACTATAATAAGGAAGGCCAGCATGAGGACCAGACTGCAGGCTCTGTCTGTCGCTCTTTGTCCACACCGCACTCAAATTCCCTCGATGTCGTTGCAGATGTACATCCAAAGTACCAGTGCGATCTGGTGTCTAAAAACGGGAACGATGTCTACCGGTACCCCAGCCCACTCCATGCGGTAGCTGTGCAGAGTCCCATGTTTCTTCTCCCTGTGACTGAAAACCCCCAGCGAGAAGAGGAGAGGCTTGGTTGCAATATTAACGACGTTTGTGCTGGATCTGAAACAGACTCAGGAAAATCCACCAACGCCTTTCTCCCACAAAGCTCCTGGCCGGCGCCGTGCCCTTCCACCAGCAAGAGGATAGACGGTTACATCTTAAGCTTGGTTCAGAAAAAGACTCACGCGGTGAGGACTAACAAACCAAGGACGAGTCTCAACGCCGATCCCACCAAAGGGATCTTGAGGCATGGAAGCATGTGTGTCAGGCAGCCTGCAGGAGTGGTGGCTCATGGTAACATTGTGAACCTGAAGAACTCCAAGCAAGCGTGCTTGCCTTCTGGTGGGACCACCGCTCTGGACCACGCAGCACCCTCCCCATTAAAGCAGAGGCCAAGGGAGCCAGCTGGTGAGCAGCTGGAGAGTAGGAAGGCACCTTTGCCAGTAGCTTTCCCACCCAGTGCAACCAGTGAACTTCAGAGCAAGCACCCGTCCCGGGGTGTCAAACCAGCACCTCCGGAGGTCACGCGCAATGCAGTGGCTGTGGTGGGGGACGTCCCCAAGGAGAATGGCCAGCTCTTTGCTGCATCTCCCAAAGACAGCCCTGGGAAGCCTGTGGTGCTGCAGCCAGAGAACAGGGTCAGTCAGCCTTCCAAAAAAGTCCTGCTGAAGAGCAGCTTGCAGGTAGCTCGCTCCTCATCGCCTGCCGTTGAGGAGAGGCCCGTGCTGGATTTCAAAAGCGAGGGCTCTTCCTCCCAGAGCCTGGATGATGGGTTGCTGGTAAATGCCCAGTACATACCGGCCCAGCAGCAAAGTGTGAAGCTTCACAAAGGTACCCGAAATGTCAAGATTTTGAAAAGCTCTGTGCTGAAACACAGGTCCCACCTTGCCAATGGGCTGGAAAATGGTTCGCAGACCTTGCGGGAGAAAACCAAGCCGGTCAGCAAGAAGTGCCGCTTTCCCGATGAGTTGGATACAAATAAGAAACTGAAAAAACCCTCCTCACGGGGAAAGAGAGGCAGCGGTTTGCAGCCAGAGTCAGGCCTTCAGAGTCGGCAGGCTGGCCTCCACAAGTCCACCATCCGATCCCACGGACATGGCCGAGAGGTTGTGGTGGCCAAGCCCAAACACAAGCGGGCTGACTACCGCCGGTGGAAGTCGTCAGCAGAGATTTCCTATGAGGAGGCCCTACGGAGGGCGAGGAGGAACCGGCGGGAAGGTGTGGGGGTCTACTCACAAGTCCCCATGCCCTACGTCAGCCCCTATGCCTACGTGGCCAGTGACTCGGAATACTCAGCAGAGTGCGAGTCCTTGTTCCACTCCACCGTGGTGGACACGAGCGAGGACGAGCAGAGCAACTACACAACGAACTGCTTTGGAGACAGTGAGTCGAGCCTGAGTGAGGTGGAGTTCGTAGGGGAGAGCACGACCACCAGCGACTCTGATGAGAGCGGAGGCCTTATTTGGTCTCAGTTTGTCCAGACACTCCCCATCCAAACGGTCACGGCGCCAGAGCTGCATGAAAATGCGGCGAAGGCCTTTGTCAAAATCAAAGCCTCCCACAACCTCAAGAAGAAAATCCTTCGCTTTCGGTCGGGCTCCCTGAAGCTCATGACAACTGTCTAGTGAGATGACTTGGTGGAATGTATCTGCTTCTGCTTTTGGAAGCAAGGTGCTTTTGTGTACATATTTCCACAGATTTTTTTTTTTTTATATATACAAATATTTAAAACTTAAGGTAAATTATGTCACTTGTCTTCAGAACTTGGGTGGATACTAGTGCCTTTTATGTGGAAATAAAAGACCATTATATTTGTTTTTAAAAAAAAAACCCATAACACTGCCGTTTCAGTCGTGAACACTCCGGTGCATGATGTCAGAAGGCTTTGAAAAAAAGGCTGATGTTTCTGGGAATGGATCTTCTTTGCCTAGTTTTTCCAGTTCTGGGTCTTATACAGGATATCGACAACTTAAGGTCATAAGTTTTTAGGGAATAAGGGGGAGGGAGTGCAGATGGTCTTCATGTTTTTGCTTGTCCCCTTCTGCTGCTCCTGTTGCCACATCTTGAACTTCTTCCTCTGGTAGTCTGGCCTGTTTTTTGGTTTTTTTTTTTCTTTTCTTATGAATTCTCTTCTTGAAACTCACCCTGGTCCTCCCTCAGCCTCACCCCACCAGGAAAGGGCTCCTGTTCAATCTCTTTCCGAGGTTAAGATGCCTTCTCTGGAGTGCACTCTGCTCCGATCTCCTGGGAGTCCCACTGCGATCAGCGGTGGTGTTCAGAGTAGACTGTTGGAGCAGCTGACCAAGGCTTAGTAACTTCAGTATATTGTGTAAAACTGCTTTTAAAAGAAGAAAAAAAAAAGCAAACATATGCATGTCACGTGCATGAGTATCAGTAGTTTGAATATTCCTGTTGATGTCCAATTTACTGTACATCATCAATGGCTGTTTTTATATATATATATCATTGTGTAAATTAATATAACACATCATATGCTGTAATAAACAGTCTGTTTTAATACTTTTTAAAAGTTTGTTACATTGGTGCAGACCCAGTCAATGGCTTTGTATTGGCATTGCCACCACTTAGATGTCTCTGATGTGACCTGTTAATGTTTCCTGCATTTAGCCATGCAGGAAACGGGGCAAGATTCAAATGTTGCTGTGGATGTGATTTGTGCTTTGAGGGAACTGGATTGTCAAGGCTCCTCTTGTTCTTCCCATAACTTGCATTTTTTAAGGTCAGGATGGGATTTAGGAGCTCAGAAGCATCTTCAGATTGTTGCTTCTGGGCAGCTCACGCTGTGGAGCACATGGAAACGTAGTGTTAATCTTCCCCGCTGTCAGGGTGCTTGCAGACTTTGGTTGGTACAACACGGAAGCAGATGGTAGGTTTCTGTAACCAAATAGATCTGTGTAACACAACAGGTGTCCCTCTGAAACGTCCAGTAAATGAATCCCCAAGAGCTGTGTGCCCTGGGAGCTGGGCTGGGTGGAGGAGAGCATACACTCGCTGTCCCTGGTGCCCTCTTTAGGTATGGTAGCTGACTGTATCACAACCCTGGCAATGGAAAGAAGTGACAATTGTGTCACCCAGTGGTCTCTGTCTCAGTTTCTTTCTCTCATAGGACTGGAGGTGAGTCCACCAGCAAAGGAGAAAGGAGCTAACCGTAGACAGCACTGCTTCCCTCTGCAGCAACAGCTTTGAAGCTGCCTGGTGGGAAGGCTGGAGGTTTGTGTCTGATGGAGCAGGCCCAGAGGTGGGGCTGGTTTCTGCAGGTTCGCCTGCTCTGGCATCGGTGAAGCGGTGGACATGTAACTGGTGTGGATGTTGTGACCAGCATGAATTCAGAGATGTGTGTGCAGCCTGCAAGATTTGCTGAGCTGACACGTTCCTTTGTGGTTCCTCTGTGTCCTTCCTGCCAGGCAGAGGAGTTTTTTTCCTCAGGTTCCTTGCATTGCAAATGTAGGAAGGAGAGATCCACGGAGAATTATGTATCTCTGGGAGCAGCTTCTGAGACAATGGTAACACTTTTTCTAAGTGGCAGATTTTATTGTTTAATCTGCAGTGTAGTAAATCCCCACTTACAAAATGTCTCTCTCATATTATGTTTTTCCTCTTTAACAGAGGAATGTCGGTTTCTCTAAGTGTTCTTGCAGTATGTTTACCAGGTTCTGGATTTGGTGGTCCAGAAAGTCCTTGCATTTCCATCTCCCATGATACAGGAAAAGCTCTAACTCACCTTATCTGGTCATAAGTCTCCCATTGCTTTACACATGGGTGAGCACCTAGTATATTTATAAATACATATATGTATGTATAGAAATTGTATATGTTGGTATAGAAAAGCATCCTCCAGAAATTACTGGATAGTGGCTGCCACTGCAGAAAGGGGAGAGAAGTAATGTTTGTTGTTAAACATGGCATTACTAAGACTAAGCAGCAGCTTAATGCATTCCCATTAATAATTGATGGGTGTTACATCAAACAAAGGGAATGTCAAGGAGCTTGTCGAAGCGAGTAGTTTCTTTCCTAGAATATCTCTTAATCGTGCCACATAATCTCTCTTTGAGTGAGAAAAACACTTGCAAATCCCTGTAAATCTCCTCAAAGGTGTAGCAGAGTAGTAGAGAGGATCTTCAGACGTGCCCTCCGTCTCTCTGGCTGTTAACGAGCTGCTGGTGAGAAGACAAGCCAACCAGTGGCTTTGGGACGGTGAGTTTTTAATTGCAGTGCTATAGCAGATTGTCTCATACCAGCTGAGGGAGGCTGGTTTTCCAAAGTGAGCTGCTGAATAGTTTCTTTGAGTAAAAAAAAAAACAAAAAAAGAATAACCACTGAAATATTGCTGAGACTGTATCAGCTGCAACCACTGTATTCTGCAGTACTCTTGCTGAATAGCTTAATACCAGACAGAAAAATGGGTTGATGCTATCTCTGCCTTAATTGCCTCTGAGACTTTTCAGTTTGGGGAAGGAATTTTCCTTTTCTTACACAATTTAGGTAAGCATTCAGAATCTTTTAAACAGGCCTAGTTTTTCTCTCTACATTCCCTTCCCCCTCTTTTTTTTTTTCTAAATAAAAGATCTTACAGTGCTGGAAAAGTACTTTATATAGTCCCAATACACAACACACATTCTCTTCTCTGGTTCTGATTTAGGAAACACGTCTAAGTTACTAAGTTTTTGCAAAGTTAGGTTGAAAAACATCTGCTAATCTTGGAGACCAGTTAAATATCTGGCACTTCTTTCAGCTACCTGGCTTTCCAGCTCCACGGCTTAGAGTCTGGCACGTTTTAATTATCCCCCGTGTTTATGATAGTCTTTGGAAGGTTGAAGCAGGAACATTTCTCTTCTGTGCACTGGGGCCTGTTTCAAGGTGGGGGCAGGTTGGGGCAGGGAGGTTTGGGGTTAGCTACCCCCATGGTCCATGTGTAACTGGGTGCAGGAAAGTACAGAAGCACATGCTTAACGTAACAAGAGCAGACCCCTTCAGCTGGATTCCTTGCAAATCAGGTTATACAGTGTTGCTGCTCATCTCTAAAGCACCATCTTTGATACTCTATGATTAGAGGATTAGAACATCTCTTATGAAGCAAGGCTGAGGGACTTGGCGTTTTTAGCCCGGAGAAGAGAAGTCTCGGGGGGTGGATCTGATCAATGCTTATGAATACTTAAACGGTGAGTGTCAGGAGGATGGGGCCAGTCTTTTTTCAGTGGTGCCCAGAGACAGGACAAGAGGTAACAGGCACAAAATTGAACATAGGAAGTTCCATCTAAGCATGAGGAGGAACTTCTTTACTTTGAGGGTGGCAGAGCAGTGGACCAGGCTGCCCAGAGAGGTTGTGGAGTCTCTGTCTCCGGAGACATTCAAAACCTGCCTGGACACTGTCCTGTGCAGCCTGCTCTAGGTGAACTTGCTCTGGCAGGGGGGGGTTGGATGAGGTGATCTCCAGAGGTCCCTTCCAGCCCCTATTATTCTGTGATTCTGTGTGATTCTGTGATCCCTCTCACAGAGAATTGGCAACATACACACTATAAGGTGCTATCATCTAAAAGAGATGAGAGTGTCACTGGCCTGTCTGCCTTCCAGGCTTTTTGGGTCTGTTTTCTGCTGCCTCACCCCAGCCACCATCTATGGATGGGGTTCAGCAGATCATGAAGTAGGTTGTCTGGTGTGTGGGGGGTCAGAGAGAGGCCCTGGCGTTGCGCCTAGATGTCCCAGCTGTGTGGGGCCTCTGTTGTGGATATCATGCTTGTCGTGAGAAATTTGATGTGGCGCAAGAATTTGGACAGATGGGTCTGAAAGAAGATGAGAATGGAGAGACCCATAAATGGAGTGATCTGATCCTGATTCATCTGTATTTCCAGGAGAGGCTGAAAGAGGAGGTGTTTCAGTCTAGTGCCTAGCTCAGTAAGCTGGATCGGCCTAAACAGTGTTCTCTGAGGTACTCTGCCTCATTTCTCCCAGTACTTTTTAAAAGATGGAGGCCTGTATCAGTGCTGTTGGTAGCTGAGGTGCTTTAACCATCTGGCCAAGCCCTGTAAGAGCTTAACTGGGACAAACGGTAGCTCCAGTCCCCCAGGTCTGTTTTTGACCTTCCATAGCACAACCCCTGCTTGCAGAACTAGCCCAGTCCTTTGGAGCTTTCCCTGTCTTCGGGCTTTAAAGGAAATCTATCCATCCCCTACAAGTTTTCTAGTTTTCTTATGGCTTGGGGTTCATCCTGGAGAAGGACTAACAAGAGATTCTCCATGTCAGAGTCCTGTGCCTTAACTAATCCGAAATCTGTTTGTTGACTCAGAGAAAAATTAGGTGGTTCTCAGGTGGCAGCCAGCAAAGCCATCCCTGAGGGACCTGCATCCCTTTCTGCCACAAAGGGCAGCAAAGGCTTTTATTAGCTGTGATCACCACTCATGAGATGACTCACTGCACCAGGCATGGCTCTCCCTCACCATGTGATTTTCCTCACAGGAGGGAACAAGGACATGAACGTTTTGAGGAAGCAGAAACAGCTAAAGACTTTTTTAATAGCTAACTTTAGTGTCTAGTATGTAGCTTTGGAGTAGCCGACAACAATACATACAGCTGAGCTGTTAGTACGAAAACCCAAACCATTCTCAACTCTGCAGTGTCCTCTGCACAGTGGAGAGATCATACAGAGACTGCAAACCAGTGGAGACAATTCATAAACCCCAGGTCTGCCTTTCAAAATTGCTTTTCTCCTGAATCTCTCTGAACCTCCAGGGAACTGTGTTGAGGCTTCTTGCATGGCATGATATTTCTTCCCCTAAACATTATAGATGGAGCACTGTGGTAAGAAACAATTGCTCTGGGGTTTAAAGAAATCCCACAATGCTGGAACGAGGGGAGGCATATGGAAACAAGTGGGAGATCCATTTAAAAGGGATAATAGAAAGTGCTTTTTTACACAGCAGGGAATTCTCTGCTGCAGGAAATGGTGAGGTAGATGTATTATCAGCAAGTTCAAAGTGGTTAGAGAAGGTAGGAAAGGATGTGTGCTCTACCATCCTCAGTCAGTGACTGTGGATCTGAGGAGGAGTGTGAAGTGAATGGACTGCAAAGAGTGTCCAGGCTTGTGTGCTCCTCCTAAAGACTGTCTTTTCTGAAACGGCTGAAGCACCGTTAGCTGGAGAAGATGCACCATCCTGCTGACCCAGCAGACCATTTCCTTTATTCTTGTGATCTTGGAGTTATCTATGCAATTGAATTTCCTCATTCTTGAGTAGTCTTTTGTCCTCCCAACTGCTGTTAAAGATGAGTTTTGCCTTGCTTTGTGAAGGGGTTGACTTTGCACGCTTGGCTGAGGGTGACATGCATTTATTCAAACTCTGGACCTGTGTTTCTGGTCACTCTTGTCCTATGGCAGAATAATTTCATCCACCCTTTCATATGGACAGTCTGTGCTGAAGTCCTCTGTTATGGTGAACATGGTCCCTCTAATGCAAACACTGTTACAGACATAGTCTATATATTTGTCTACCATGGGAGTCACTGTTGGGCAGCAATTTTACATCCTACAGTTGCTTCTAAACTCTAGGAAAGGTTGATGACCTCCAAACCAAATGAGCCACCCTAGTGACAGAGTGCATCTACTGGACCCTGCCTCAGGACTTTGCCGTCCTTGGAGAGTTTTTCTTTCCCTCTTGTTGTGTCTACATTTGTGCTTTTGTTTGGAGCAACAGAGCAGTCTGGAAGTGAATCCAGTGGTCATCTCCATTTACCATGTGTTGGTTTGGACAGCAGAGCAGTTTTGATGCATGCTGGCTAGACATCTTTGGAACACTAACCCAGATGGTCCACTCCAGGGGCACAGCAAATGTGCTTCTACCTGGACAGGGACATGGGGGTCTGAACCAGTGATGGGTCTCTAGAACAGCTTCCTGTCAAAAAATGTGGGCAGGTTTGGTCCAAATCATGTGGGAGACCAGACTAAATCTAGGCCAAAGTAAACAGTTGAACTGCATATATTGTACTTGTGGGGACCTCAGTTTGGCTCTGCTCCTTTTCTGCTGAATGACTTGTTAATGTAAACAGACCTTCTCTCTCAATGAATGGCCTTTGTTTCCATGCTGTATTCATTCAAGATCAATAAAGTATATTAACATTAATAACTTGATTTCACTGAGCCAAGCTCTGAAAATCTGGCTTTTGTTCTTTTTAAAGGAGTTGGAGTTAAAAGTCCTGAGAACAAAGGTTTTCATGAAAATATGGAAGGAAAAACGGTATCATGTGGACTCTGACCTCATGATGTAATGGTTTTGCAAGCAAATGAAGTGTTTTCTCCCAAAAAAGGTTCAGGTCTTCCATGGTCAAGGACAGGAAGCTGGAACACTTGCAACCTGTTGAAAAACATGTTCCCTATGTCTCCTTGCACTCCATGAGGCTCGTGTCTTCCAAACCGAGATTTTCATGAGGAGGAGGGGAAGCATGAGGTACAGGGAGGAGAAGGACTTAATCAATCTTAATCTCTGAAGTACTCATGGAGTAGGTGTTTAAGCATGTAATTAAGCCCATTCTTACTCAGTGAAGCATTTCAGTGCAGGCTTTGGGTACTTGCGGTTGGGGTGAATTAAGCACATGCTGAGGAATACTGGTAGATCAAGGTCTCTAAGCTTGTCTTTGCAAGACCTCTATGTCTGTTTGTACAAGCTGTCCCAGCGACTTCTTTTGGTTGATGTTGGAAGGACTCCCTGCTCTCCCTAAAGAGCCAGACTCTGTGAAACTTGATTCTGAACTTGGGAGAAGCAGCATCTTCTGTCTGTGCTTTAAGCAGTAATAGAAAGAAGTGCTTTTAAAGGAGGAGATGCATTTGTTATTTGTTGTATTTGAGGACATTGAGCTAAAACCACTTACAGATATATAAGAGTGAATGTTCTGGTGCTCTATGTCAATAGCAGGACTATGTGAAACCCTGAAAATGGCACTCGGGAAGAGATAGAATGACCTTTTCTATCTTTGCTCCCTTCTCTTGGATGTCCAAGTGGATCTGGGTGAATGATGCAGGCAGAGAGGGCCACACACAGGCACCAAAGGGCCTGGAGTACCACCCGTTCACGTGCTTGGCTAACCTTACTTGAATCCTAGTTTCAGGCAGTGGGATTAGCAAAACAGTGGGATCTCTGGGCTACCCAGAGTTGGAGAACAGAGCTAGAAAGCATAGCAAGGGTGACTTTGCTTGGCTTCAAGGAAAGCTGCAGTTTGATTGAGCAAACAGTAGAGCCAAGGGAAGGGTTAAAAGTTTGTCTTCTTTTCCCAGACACATTATTTACAGTGGGTTGGTTTCCTTGTGGAAGGGCCCACTGTAAAAGGAGACGTTCCCAGCATTTCTGCGGGTTAGACCAGTATCACATTACAGCTTTCTTTCCTGGACTCTTGACTGACACGGTTTCCTGAAGTTGCTCTTCTCTTGGGAAGGTGAACTCAGGAAAGAGTAGGAGTTTGCTAAAAAACCAGAGCCTTGGAAGGTGAAACCATGGTGATGGCCTTTTCTTTCTAGACACAAGGTTGCTCCTCAACACTGCATTGTGCTCTGTATCTCCCAGTGCAGGGCAAGGGCTGGGAAAGGAGTGGGAGAGGAAATCCATCAGGTTTGATAAGACAGCAGTCTGTAAATCCTGTTGGAGCAGCTTGCAAAGGCCAGAGCACCAACCCTAGAAGCAGTGCCTGGCTGCATCGTGAAAGCAGCTGTCTCACCTGGTGGCTACTGAGGTCAAGGGCAGTGTTGGGTATTGACCTGGGTATCCCAATCTCTGCTATTGCTTAACCCACCTTCATGCCCCCAGGCTGCAGCAGACAGCATGTTCATCCTGGTAGGTGTTTCCTTTACTGCTTTTTTTCTTCTTCTTAATGAAATAAATTGTGGCTTGGCGTTAAAGCACAAGTGCTGAATGAAACTGAAAATCTGGCTTGTTTCTCCCGTCAGACACCTCATGATAGGGTTTTCCTTGATGTTCAGTTGCTTGGAAGGAAGAACTATCCCCTTCTCATCTGCAGTGCCTGTATGGAATACATCATCAAGACAACACACTGGTCTCTTCAGCACTGCGCAGGACACCCTGAAGAAACCTGTATCTGCACAATCCACAGCTACCCCAAGATATTTTTCTGACAGGAATATTGGGACTGTGAGGTTTGGGTCTGACTCATTGCATCTGAAGCCCATCAGTGCTTATGGTGAAGATGCTCCTACAGGGAAAAGAGGAAGTGCGCTCAGAAATGTTTATTATTGCTGTTAAATGACAATCTCTCTTTCTTTCCCCTCCCCTTCCCTGCCATGGAGATAGTGATCTCTACTGTGGTCCCTGCTGCTTTCTTTTTCCTGTGTTGATCTGTGATAAGACTTGCTGCCCTTGAAGGCTAGTCTTAGCCCTGAGAAAGGCTTTTATTGTGGAGCCATTGACTTTTGATTCAGACCATGTGTCTTCCTCTGGGCCTGTTGTGGATGTCCATCACCACTTTGGTTGCTTGGGCTCATGGACGTGGTAACGTGGGCACACTGAGCCTTCCTTCCTTCCCTTTTCTTTGCCACTAAAGCAGGATTGTTTAACTTTTGTCCTCTGTCCTGTTAACTCTCATCTGAAGTCATCCAGCCATGGAGGTGTTCCTCATGACTTCAGAGCAGAGCACTTCATGTCTTTGGTCTAAGTAAGCTTTGTGAATCCATTACAAAAATATGAAATAAGCAATACATTTCATATTAAAAAAAAAGGTAAGTGGAGAGCTGGGTTTTCTTTCTGTTATGATTCCCCCTTTGATTTCTCAACACAAGTATCATGATATGGACAGGAAACCCAGCAAAAGAAGTGGAAATAATAAATCACCATCTCTACTGTATAGTAGAGAGGCAATGCTTTTGCATGAGGGAAGGAAACAAAAGGCCCTTTGTCCTGCCAAAGGATCCTCACTGATATTAATCTAAAAACTCAAATAATTTACTGATCTACAATTCGGAAGAGTAGCAAAATGGGCAAATGGAAGCTGTGAAGCTGGGCAAAATGTAGCTGGGCCTTGCACTAGAAACTGATCCCTCTAGCTGTTGGATCCTGTTGATTGATTCTGAGACCATTTTCTTAGTGGTCAGGGCTGCTTTCAGAAACCACTTATGGTGCACTGATGAAAAGGCCAGTTTTGTGAGTAAACATCCTAATAAGCAGGTCTTGGCAGATGGTTTGTTACTCAAGCCCCACATAATGCTACAGCTGGTGTCAGTGTCTCCCACAGATGTTTCCCAGGAGAACTTCCCCACAGCGTGCTCAGGAGCTCTCAGCTTTCATAGCACATCTGGCTGCATCCCAAGGAGGAGCCTCGGCACTTGCTTGACATGTTGCAGGTATGTCTTTGGGAACAACACAGCCTTCTGGAAACTCATTTCTCTTAGCGTAGATAAACTTAGGCTCCCGGGGTGCCTACTGGTGACTAAATAGGGTAAGCAAAGGTGTCTGTGCACAGCAGCTGCTGCTGCTATCTCTTGGCCCAGTGTTACATGAAGCTGAACAAGAAACCTCTCATATACTTAAAGTACCCTCTGGTCGCTTTTGTTTTGGTATTGCCTCATCTCAAGCTTTCCAAAACCTGTCACCCATATTTTCTAGAAAATCATAGAAGAAAGTTATTTAGGCAATGATTTTTCCAAGTGAATCTCTTCCTTTTCCCTCATTTCGTTTGTCTGTGAGTCCGATGAACTGCTCTGAGCCCTGGGCTGAGCTCATGACACTTGTAGTCATTCCCCATATCAAGTGTGTTTTCTGCAGACAGATCAAGTACTTCCACTAGAAACTGTTGGATAAATTACAGAAATTTCCCTTTGTTCTGGTCCCTTGGGGGGCTTGTGGGACTGTAAGAGAGTTTGTATCATCTGCCTTCCAGACCAGGCCATTTAGAGTTGACTGGTCTGTACATCCCCACAGTGTTTCTGGTGGGCTCTACAGGAGATGGATCTCTCTGCCTCTGACCTGAGCGCAGCTGAAACAGGACTGATGTGCAAAGGCTGTGGTCAAGAGGGAAATGGCTACAGCTGTCCTGTGAGGGTGTCCGCCAGGAATGGGTTTAAAAAGATGACTCTGTTTTGGGAAGAAGTTTAGTTTTGAGGAAATTCCTGAAGTTCCTCCCAAGTGGAGCAAAACACAGCCAGGTGGAGATTCTGCAAAAGGGAATAGTGCACCAGCTTGCACTGTGGGTTGTCTCAAGAGCTGATCTCTGGAGCACTGAGCCTCTCCACTGGGTTCCATAGGCTCTCCATCTGTGGATGCTCTTGTGATTAACAGCTGGGATGCCCCAAACTGGGAAGTGTGGCAGAAGTGAAATCCCCTCTTGTGAAGGAGCCTATTTGGCAGCAGGCTGCCCCAGGGCCCTGGAAAGCTGAACGGTGGAGGAACCAGATGGGTGACCAGGCAGGAAACTCAGCAGGTTTCTGATGTTTGGAGCCCTGTGCGAGTTTCATGGGAACCTGGGCAAAATTGACTCACCTTGTTGAGATTTTGCTGAATTGGTGAATTCCTCTGAAATGCTGTTTTGCCTGAAACCTTCTGAGCAGGTGCAGTATCTTCAGCTATCTTTTGAAGTCAGAGGCACTGTGTGCCCCTGCACTTTGCAGCATAGGTCTTCTGGGAGTCAGAGAAGCACTTGTCTTTGCTATTGAGCCCTCTGCCAGCATTCAGACTCTTGAAGTGGTGTCGAGGAGGGAGGATACAGGAACTTGGCAGTGATGAGTGAAGGATGCTGGCAGGTTATTCTGATCCTTAGAAAATCATTGTGTTCTCCTCATTACACTACACCTCATCCACCTACTCTGTCTTGTCCTATAGACTATAAATTCTCCATATTAAATTAATTCCCCAAGTTCTCTATTTGTTTTCACAGCCTCTAGCTGAGTTTCCTAGGTGCTACCCTAATATAAACAGTAATAAAGACTGCTCTGTCCTGCTGCAAACCACTTCTGAGGATGTTCCCTCTAATTCTCTTCCTTGTTCAGCGTTGTATCATTAAAAGGCATGAGGTGGTTAATTGGAGGCTTACAGCTTTTGTGACTGATGCAAACCAGTGTGTGTGTAATTGCTTGCTGCAAACGCTCAGGTGAATGCTTTAGAAGAAAATGGGGAGGACGCAGATGGCCACGAGCAGAAGGTTCCCTGCAAAAGGTCACAGGAAAAGGTTAGAGATAGGGTTGCCCTGAAGCTGGGAAAAAGAACCTAATACGTGGACAACTGGTGAAGAGCCTGGCTAGACCCTGGCTTTGTTCCCTAAAGGGGGCTGCCGCTTCGGCAGAGACTCGTACATCAAAGCTCTCATAACAAAACAAAGCAGAGATCCGTATCACCCAGCCTGTGGCACTGGCGGGAAATGGATTGGTTGACAAGTCGGAGGCCCTTTCTGGGCAGATGGCTGGGTAGGAGTTACTGGCTGCTTGCAAAATCTCGGAAGGAGCCTTTAATCTGCGTGTGATACTGTATGTTTTAGCGAGCATCTAGATGTTTATCTCAGCTGCGTTAGTCACCAGGAGAGTCTGCTCTCAACCTTTGCGCTTCCGTACCTTAGCTGCAGGCTTCTTCCCCCAGTTTTTGGAAAAGATGTGAGCTGAACACTGTAGGATTCATTGGGCTTTTTGTAATTTTGACAGGGAAATATATCAGGGATAGGTTTTCTTGGTAATACTCTGCAGGAAATTTAGTGCTATGACTTTGCGCATGCTGTGATCGGCTTCCAGAGCTTTGCCCAGGGAGACAGTGGTCTGAAAAGTCTTATCATGCTCCGAAACAAATAGCTGTGTCTTGAAGCCCATTATAATAACAACTACAAAGCTGCGCTTCTCCTAACCTGGTGTTAAATGCCTTGCAGTGCCAAAGGTAAACAGGATCAATCAATCATCCTCCCAGGGACTGTCTAATGGCAGCCCATGAATCAGGCATGGCTTTCGAGGTCATTTTTATCTGCCTCGGGGAGTACAAGTCTCCAAATTGGGGTCTTGCTCTGCATGTGCAGGCTGAAGAGTGCAAGGTTGGGTCTGGCAGGGTGCGTTAATTAGGTGGAGCCGGTATTAATATGTATGTTACAATGACGTCTGCAAAGTGATGAGGCCTGAGCGTGCAGGCTCTGGCCATCTCTGCTCTCCTGCAAAGACAACGTTGCCATCTTGCATCTGCTGGCTTGGCCAAACGGCACCTCGGTGCTGCCTTTACTTCTGGGCTTTTGTACCTATGGCGTATGGTTTGTCTTCTTTTGACTATGCCCCAAAAGAGCTTAGCTCAGTGGGGAAACCAAACTCCCAGCAAAGCCTGAAGAGTACAGACTATTTAATAGTCTGAAGTTTTGCTAATCCAGACAGTAACATGAGCTCAGGGTGTTCAGCCGAGGTCCCACTGTAACTTTGCACATCAACCAGTGAGATTTAGAGCCTGCCAGGTCATGGGCTGTGTATGCAATTAAAAAGCTCCTTTCCCTGAGGAGTTCACAATGCAGAGACAAAATATTATCTTCCCAATTAGTTTATTGCAGCAGACTGGGGCACAGAAGTCAGATTATCCAGGGGCATGCTAAGACCATTCATATGCCATTGAACTTGGAAAAGGCATTTTTCACAACATCTGGTTTTGATCAATTTGTCGTCAATTCAGAGTGCCAGACTCATTTTCTGGGACCATTAAAGTACACAGCACTGACACAGGGTTGCAGCTGTAATCCAAACATGGGTATCCAAAGGGTCCTGCTACCTCTCACCGTTGACTGTGTAGAGAATGAGGATCTGGCGGCCAGGCTCTTCTGAATACAGCTCCTTTTCCTATTAGAGAAAGCCTCAGGCTGGACCATCACCTTCAGTCATGCCATTCACAGCTGGGTCATAGGTGTGGTGCCTGGATAGACCCAGTCTCCAGGCGCTGGGGAGGAGATTCATGCCAAGCGTTATGGAGTCTTTGCAAAGCCGCTCTCCTACATGAAGCAGGCTCCTTCCCCAACCTACCTCTGCATTTTTCTTTTAGCACTCCAACCACCTTCTTGTGCAAGCAGCCCGTTGTGGCTGTGATTCTGCCAATATGGGAACATGCTGAGAGCAGCCTGGTTCATTTAAATGTGTGCAACCACAGCTCATGCTTTTACAGCATATATTCAGTGAAGCAATACCTTTATCTGCAATACTTAGGCTTTATCTAATATCTTTTCAGTCTAAAGCTTTTTTTGAAACGCAGATTAAGTAATAACAACGTAGGATAATTGAGTGCATTTTTTCACAGTGACATAATGATACTTATCTATGGCTACTGAAAAGCAAGGATAATATACTATGTGAGTGCTGTATTATCTTGCTTCTGAAGCAGACCAAGTTTGGCATTAGGGCTTAAGTAATTGAAATAGGGCTCCTTGTACCGAAGCCTGTTTGTTTAGAATAAACCCTAATACGTCTTTCTAATGGGCATTGCAATGTCAGAAGCACTGACATGATTGCTGACTCTTTGCGACCTGTGAGGTTCATAGTGTATTGAATGTGGAGATCATCCCATCTGATGTGTCTCCTGTTCTGTGAGAGAAAACCCCATCTTGTCATAAAAGGAGTTGACCATGGGGGTCAGTGTTTGTAATATGTGTTAATTTGGGTGGTGTCAGGTGAGATGCAGTTCTGAGCATGCTCAGCTCAGCATCATCATGGCTTTTGTGGGTAATTAGTTATAACACTGTTGTGAGCAGACCTTACAAACCGCTGGGTGATTTTGTTTGCACAGGAGGCCTGGTGGAACAAAACGATAGGTTGGCATGGTGGAAGAAGCTGGGGTCCCTTTGAATCTTACCGAGTGAGGAGGAAAACATAAATTAACACCCCTTCCAAACTCTCAGACACACAGGTCCCTCCACAGCAGAACAGCCTGTGCATCTTTCAGAAAAACCTGGAGAATCAATGGGAAAGCACTTAGATTTAAATTGACTTACTGTCCAAAGTGGTATTTTAGTCCCTTTTGCATTCATTCAGGCAGAACATGATGGTATGTCTCTGGATAATTTTCCACCTGCCTGTTTTGAATATCAGATGGAAGCATTTAGCTGGCGAGCTGGAATGGTGCCAAATTTTGCGGGAGCCTTTTCTCCTGAGTTCTGCTGTTTCAGAATTATCCAAGCATGGTTGTGGCTGGCACAGGGTAAATGCTGAGCAGCACAACATGAGTCAACTCTTCATATCTCAACACAACTCCATGGTTAATGTCAAGGACCAAGCTACTAGGGCTTATTTAACTGTAATTCACAGGTTCTCAAAGGGCTAGAAGGATATTGCATGTTATATGAACCTGCAGAATGACACTGGCCACCCAGCAAAGTCATTTCAGAAACTGAAAAATCATTCTCACCATTTTCTTGCTGTATTTCTGTGCAGTGTGCCCCAGTGTGGATGACACCATATCGCCGAACGTGACTGAAAGCTTCTTATTCTCTTAAGCATCCTCTAATAGGGTGGAAGTGGAGGTTAATTCAGCCAGGTAATGTGGCGCTTTGAAGTTACTGAATCTATTAAACCTTTAGTGGTGTGTATATATATATATATGCACACTGGATAATCTGAATACTGATGTTGTGACTCCTGCTTGGCTCACCTATTTGTTCCTTGTGCTTTTTGATTGGTGTTAATCCTGAGGACAGAGGTAGCGGTGCTGGCAACTGCTTTCCCTAGTGGAAAATGAGTATGATCAGCCCTGTTCTCACATGTGGTTGGTATCTCCATAGTGCAAAAATTTGTTAGCTTAAAGCTTCTCTCTAAATGGGTGACAACTTTTCTCTGATAAGCTGTGGCTGCCCTGCATGTGAGACCTCAGACACCAAATAAACAGTGCTGGCATCAGATAATTCTGTTTAGAAAGCTGTGGCCTTAGAAGTACCCTATCTTTTGAAATGCAAGGTGTTTTTTCATGGGCTGTTTACATCTTCCTGCAGTGACTTCATGTCATCTCCTAGTTCTTCAGTGTCTATGAAAGCTTAAACCACAGATCCTAGAAAGCATCCACAGGATTGGGTTTCTTTTTCCAGGGCTTTTGGGAATGACTTATCCTTAATTCTCCCTCCTGCTCCTAAAAAGTCTGCTGGAGTGCTGGGTGGGCAAAACAGAACTTGCAATCATTAGAGATGCAGCATTTCTGGAAAAGGCTTCACATGGTGGTGTGCTCTGAGGGTGAATGTTGTGGTTGATGAGAAAGCATTGGGAAATGACACAGATGTTCTTGTGCTCAAAGTGTAAAGCCTTATGCCCACTGGCCTCAAGGCATTGTGGAGATGTCTGCTTGCTCCCTTTAAAACATAGGGGGCAAACTGCCATTGTAAAGGACCTGCTGCGATTTGAGGGAAGACCTGTTATTTGGGCTGGAAACCTCTAACGCTCAGGAAGCTGTGAGCAAACAAGACTGGCGCTGGCTGTGTGAAATCACAGAGTACTTCAAGTGTAGAAGAGAAAGCACCAAAAAGCTGAGAGTTTTGGAACTGTTTATCCAAGTTTCTTGCATGGCCCCTCTTATCACAGCATCGCAGCACCTCCCAGATGGTAATACATTTTATCTTCTTGCCAACAGCCTCACAGGGTTCCTATCCCTATTTTACAGTTAGGAGACCCAAGTGCAGGCACTGAGTGATATGCCCAGTGGCACTTGGGGTTTCTGTGGCAGATCAAGGAATGAAGTTCAACTTTCCCATGCCCCAGGCTAATTCCTTAACCCCGTGGGATCCTCCTGGAAATGAGCAGAATGGCTCAGCCAAAGACAGCAGCATGTGGAAATAATGCTCAAAGGCTGTATGGGGGAGCCTGGACTCTAAAGTTTTAAGTATTGGCAATTAAGTCCTGGTCTTTTGGAGTGAGTTGATGCTGCACATTGGAGAGGTGAAGTTGGCTTTGGAATGAGCAGAAAACAGCTGCATTGGTTTGTTAGTGTGGGTATAGCACTGTGCTGGCCAGGCTGTGCTGCTTTGGGGGCTGAAATGAGCTGCTCTGCGCAACACTGGGTCTGTGGCTTTT
>JAVSBS010008656.1:24030-39592 GCA_033124195.1 Coracias cyanogaster
CCTCCTGTGGATGCAGTGCAAAGCTTGAGCCCTTCCTGGATAATTTAATGCTTGTATCTGAAAATCTGTATCTGGCTTTTGCTGCCCATGCAGAGCAACTGGGATTTCAGGCTCTCTCATCACCTTGGGCTGGAGCTGCCTCTCCTTGGCTGCTGACAAGTCACTGGATTCTCCAGAGCTGTTTGCCCTTGCAAAGGACCTATCCAAGAAACTGTTCTGCAAAAGCTCGCTTCCAGGATGGATCTGGCAATTTCCACTCTTTCCAGTTTTCAACTCCTTTGAGCTGCCAGTTGCCCATGAGTTACTCTGAGCCCTTACTCTACCCTTATTATCTCCCTTCCATCTCTTGATCCCTGGTTTTCCCATTCCTACAGCTGCAAAAAACCTTCATCCTAACAAAATATTTTAGAATCACAGAATATCGGTGTAGGGGAATGAACAATACAGGGAGAGAGTGAATATTTAGAGGGTCTAGGTTATTACCTAATAACTGCCTGCTTCATTCATTGATAATGTTTAAACTATTCAAAATTGCAGCACCTAATAAATGCCACTAAATAGTGCCATGCCCATAACTTGATTGCAATAACCCATCAGGGAACATGTTTCAAAATGTCAACATTTCTCAGCAGTAAGCTGGAAAACTAGTCCTTAGCACGAGGGCTGGGGTAATCTGGTGTTTCAGATACTCTGGGTGTGTAGATGCTGATTCTGAAGTGGTGACTGGACTTTTTTTCTTACTCTGCACTGTACCACTGCCCAAAGCCCCTTTTAGGAGGTCAGAGTAGTAACGTACAAACAGCCAGCCAGCCTCAGCCTGAAGCCTACAGCTTTGGCTAGAAGGGCGAGTGAGGTTGCAGGATGAAAGGAAGGTGAAGAAGAGCACAGGAGGCAGCAATCTCCCTTGGCTGCCTGCCTACTCCTCACTCCTGTTCATGGTGGTTTCGCTGAACAGGTGAACTGGTATGCTGTCAGCACCTCAAAACTCAGGTTTCTGAGACCTTGCTCTCCTATGCACACTCAGCAAGTCTCCTGCATGAGCAAAAAGAATCTTTCATTGTCACTGTAAGGCAAGAAGCGCATCATGAAGTCCTCATCTAAGAAGATCCTAGATGAGTGTCTCATTTGCATGTCTAACAAAGCCTTGGGTAATCACCAGGAGGACGCTGGACTCAGTTAAAAGACTTGGACGATAGCACTAGGTGTTTGGAAAGAAGCATCTTTGTAGGGTAATTCCTTGATCTGCCTCAGATTTGAGTTTGTGCGTTCATCTTGCAAAAGGATATTGCAGCAGCTTCACTACATGTCTGGAAATTCCAGATTTTTGTGGAAGGCATGGGCTTGGGAGCTGGGAGGCCTAGAACACCCTACAGCTTGTTTTCTCAAGCACTCTTCTGTAGCAAAAACAGTATTAGAAGTGTAAGGTCTTCCCTGGGCAGCAGCAGAGGGAAGGAATAACTGGGGGCCACTCACAAGGCAGAGCTCGCCAATGGAGATCTCGAGTCCAGATCTGGCTGGTTGCTGCAACTTTGTTATGACATTATGCAAAGTCCTTTGAAGACTTATTCTTGGCAGAGCCTGCCATGTCATCATGGACATAAAACAGGGAACGGTCTAAATCTTGTTCGGGATCATAAAGCAGTCGGAACGCTGGCTGCAAAGTTATCCTGTTGGCTATAGGGTCAGTGGTGCAGCAGAGGACTGGGACAGGCTGGCTCTGGCCTTAAGATGCAAATGAAGACAAGCCAAGAAGATGGGTTAAGGTGTCTAGAGAATGGGGAGACGAGCAAAGTGTGGTCCTTATACAGAAAGGCCCCTTTTTCTGAAGTTCCACAAAGCATAGTTCCATCTGAAGCGCAATAATCTCTATTTCCTCCCAGCCTTCTTTCTTCAACCTCATGAGTCACATGTATGGTTTTCCTTTTACCTGCCATTGTGTATCCCTGGTAACTCATGATGTTATCTCAAGGTGATTGCCCACATCTGGGTCTGGTCACGCTCTGACTGTGGAGGTGACAGTGCCATGGCCAGGAAACTCTCTGGGCTTAATTTCCTTCCATTCCCCCTCCCTTGGGAGTGCCATCTCCCCCAGGCTGATCAGTGGATCCCAGCACAGAGGTCCTCAGCTTCACAGAGATATCTTTCGCACCTCACACTATCTAATGCCCCACCACATGCTTCTTGTGCTTACCTTTCCTGATAAAATAAGTTCCAAATTTCTCTGTCTGCATTTGTTCCCTCTCTGACTAACAAGCTCATCAGAAAGCCAATGGGAGAAATCCCATGGGCAGCTGAAAATATTGCATCACGCCCCCTTTAAATTTTGATTTACATCTCTGCAGAATGGGCAACATTCCTTAGAAACAGCAACATACCTTCTTCAGCATCCCAGCCCTTTCAAAATAAAATTGAAGGACTGAAATGTGTTGGGCAACTCTTCATTTGTAAACACTATGTCTTGTGTTTTCCTTCTGCCATCCCCTAAAATATTAACATTTTCCATAACAGGACCTCCCTCTGCAATTTTTCCAGGCAAAGAAATGTGCTGAGAGCGAGTATCTCCGTGTCTTGCTGTTTGTGCTGAGCCGTTCCTCTTCTTGCAGACTAAAAAGCCTTCCACGGAGCAGAGAGATGATGACTGTGCTGGGAATCTGCCCTTTTCTCTGAAAAAACTCCTGTTCTTTCATCACCTCGCAGAGAGATTTCCGAGGGATTACTCTGACTTGAGAGATGCCCTCCTGGAATCCTCTGGGGAATCCTCTGTTTTCATTATAGGTAAAAATGACCATTTCTAAGGGGAATTATTTGAAGCAGGCATTGAATCCTCCTCCGTCCTGAACCAGCTTTAATAAGGAGCAGGGTACAAACACAAAATGTTGTTGAAAGACAACTCAACAAATGCCTGTAAAAAAGCCAAGCCTCCACTCTGGGTTTCGGCTGCGCTATAGCTCCTGGTGGTCCCATTGTGTTGGGGTTGTGAGTTTAGCCGAGAGCGAACGTTGTTTCATTATGAGGTAGTTTGCCTGGGAGACACTTCAAAATCATTAAAGCTGACAATTTACCCTGCTGATTGCCGTGGCTGAGCTGTCGGCGCGTGTGTACTTAGTGTCGCTGGACCAGGGGAAAGGCACCTCTCCCTTGCCCACACTCCCCAGGCAGGAGGGGATTTCATTTTTTCACACGTAGTCCATGTTTCCTCTCTTACTAAAGCACATAGCTTAGGAGGACGTTGCCATAGCCCTGGCAGTTCAGGACCATTATCATTATTGTTGGGCAATTGTATAACATTATGTTCTTTTTAGTAATCAAACCCTAGGCTGCTTTTTGCTACCATTGCCTGAGAATAATCATAGGTCGGTATTTCAATGGTACAAATTTGGCTCTGGGTTGGTGCCTCATCCTGAGCTATTGCTGATTCTGGGGATTTGCTGCATACGCGCCGCAGGGGTGTAATAGATGGCTCTTTGTGGCAGGCTGGCAGTGCTCTGTTGTGCCAGGTGCTCTGCTTTTAACAAGAGTGGGGGTTTTAAATAATTTTTTTTTTAGAAGAATGACTAAATTAGCTCATAACCTGTAATCGGTATTAATTCCTTTGAATGCTCTTGAGTGAGTTATAGCTGATTACTGTTGTCTGACCCTAGTTAAGTCCATTTCTAGAAAACGCTTTGTGTGACTTTGTGTGTACAGCTGAAAGGAATGCAGCTTTCCCCTAATTACACACTGGTAATGCAAGAGGAGACATTTCTAGTTCTGCTTCTGAAAGTATTTCCTTTGAGCGCTGATGAGCCAGTGATAGCAGTAACCTCTGAAACCGTTTTGAAAAGGAGAGACAAGACAAGAACTAATATAGTTTCATCACTCGAAGCCTTGCGTAGATTGTAGCAGCAATTGAGCCATCAGTAAGTCACTGGGGATAATATCTTTAAACTGCTCTGTGTTTTAATAAGATTAAATTGATTTAGGTCTTTGCCATCCTTCTCAAAGGCAGCGCTGTACAGTGGTCAGTAGCTCAGGCATCTCTGTGCTGGGAAGCAAAGAACTGAAGATTCATGTGTTTAAGCTGAAGAATCTCCCCCAACCTTTTAATGTGCAGTATACTGCCTTAGACGTATACAAAAATCACCCGTCTATAAGCAAGCCACATTTCCTAATCAGCTATGCCTATCTGATTTTTCTACAGCCTTTGTTCTCAGCTCTTTAATTTTATTTCGATCTCCTGTCAAGAGCATGAAGGCATTTCTTACCGTAGGTGCTGCAAATAACAATGAATTTCTTACAGAAGTGAGTTCAATTGTCAATACCATTTATTAGAGTATTAGTTAAGGAGCTGTGAATAAATCAAAAGGATTAACATTATCTCTCGGGTAGAATAGAGGAGCAGGACATTATATTGCTCATGTATCATTGATGAATAATATTTTTCCAGCCTTGCATTTATAGAAATGAAAATGGGTCTCCCTAAAGTGGGTTCTTTTCTGTGAGCTTGAACCGGTAACACAATTTTTACCATTTAATCTTTAAAAACTGTGTTTAAAGATTACTTTACTTAAAGGTATTTGGGATGCTGTGCCAATGCATTTAACACTTTCTGGGTTGAGTGTTTCATTCATTCTTTATTCTCCCCAAAGCAATCAGACAAAAGGAAAAGAATATAGATGAGTTTATTGTTGTTCTTGAGCTGTGTTATAGATATAATCGTGTGTTAGCTCTGGGCAAAAGACATTCGTGTGGACATTTACTGAGCCTCAGCTGACCTGTGGCAACTGCTACTCATTAGAGAGCAGCAACATCTCTGCATGTACAGAGCTAAAATGCAGCCGGTGGTGAATATATTACTATACCTTAACCCTCCTGGTTTAGTGGATCAAAGAGGTTAGGAGATGACTTGATTGTGGTTTAAGAGTACCTGTGTATGAAAGAAATTTCTAATAGGAGGTGATGCTTCGTTCTAGCAGAAAAGGTTACAATGGAAACAAGAGTCAGCTTAATTAGAGCGGGAGGACTCGGAGCAAGGAAGGCAGCTAACCTTGGAAGAGTGATTCAAGGACAAGTTGGATTTTCCATCTTCTAAGTCTTTATGTTGAGTCTGCATATTTCCCCGAGGATGGGTCATAGCTCAGTCATGAGTTATGGGCTTGAGGCAAAAAGTCTGTTATGTGCTGTGCAGAAGGTCAGGTGAGACAGTGGTTAAGGTCTCCTTGGGCCCTTAAAGTCTATGGATTCCAGTTAGAATTATTGCGGATTCACCATAGCTGGCCTTGAACTTGGTGCAAACATTAATTGCCAAATACTGCATGTCCACAATACCTTATAAATGAAAAAGTGAGATACTACTGTTGCCCTATGGATCACTGATAACACAGCATACGATGCTGAAGTTCTATTCTTTAGTCTGTATCAGGTTATAGCGTGGCTTTGAGGTTAAGCCATGGTGGGACTCACAAGATCCTGGTTCTGTCACAGGCTTGCTATTTGATCTGGGCTAAGCTTTTCACCTTTGCTTCACACGGGTATTTATTTTCCCAGTGTCCAACATGAAGCACTCATGCATGTTGCAACAGATACCTAACAGTGTGTAGACCACAGCTCAAACCATTTCCAACTTTTACATCTCCAGAGCTTCTGCAAGGCAGTAAAGTTTCCCAGAAATGTATTTTCAGTCCTTCTAGTTTTGAGCAACACAGAAGCTGGTCAGTTTTTATTGAATCTGACTTTAATTTGCATAATCCCTATAGTACAATTCAGTGATATTTCAGTCCGTAAAAGAGTGACATGAATGGCACATGAAATGTGCTTATTTCTTTAAGCTGTCATTTAAAAATAACTTGTTGTTAGGACCACGTCCAAAAAACACAGGGTTTAAAAATAACTCTCTGCTAATGAGAGCAGATTGGCAGCAGCAGTGCTATAGGTTAAAACTTGTGCGTGTGCGTCTGTGCGTGTGCCCTCTCCGATAAGCAGCCCTGGCTTTCTGCGATGGCAGCAGAGACGTGGTGCCCTTGGTCCTGCATTGTTTTTCCTCCGTGTCTTGGAAACTGAAAGGTATCTAGAGTCATCTTTGAAAGCTGCCTCCGTAATGGCCATAGAAACCTCCACCCCAGCAAAATCCCCCAAGCAGGAGCTCTGCTGTACCAAGCACGTTGCATCCATGGAGAAGGCTCTTCCCTGGCTGAATGGGTCCTGCTGTGCGTGGAAATATGAAAGATGCCCTCAAAAGTCAACCTTTCAGGTTACAGTACAGATGGAGCGAGGCTGAAAATGAATTTCAGCTTTCAAGTGACTTTATGCTGTCTCCTTGATTGACTTGCCTGTTTTAAGACTGTAAATTGGGGGATTGCGTGTAATGCATTCATGCCATCCTTGTCTGGAATGAAGCAGGAACATAATTTATGGGGATATTCTCCTCTCAGCCTTTGAGGAATTAGCTTCAATTAACTCTGTTGGGAATTGCATGTGTCGGGTGTCAGAAAGCCATCAAGTTTTCTTTAGAAATGCCGGCTGCTCTACGCGCTTCATTCTTTGGCTGTCTGAGGGGCTTTAGCAATGGATAAGGATTCAAAGCTTGGGAAATGCAGATCTGGGTGACCAAGTTTCACAGGGTTAATGCCACGCACAGATGATGGACAGGACCATAGCTGAATGCATTGCAGGTTGTTACAATTTATAGCCCTCCAGCATGAGTAAGAGAGGGTTTGGGGAGGATGCTTGTGAACCTAGAGCACTGAAAGAGCAAATAGACCAGAAGACACAGGCTGTAAAATAACATCTCTCCCGATAAATCTTTCTGACATCCGTGGCAGTTAGAAAGGACATTGATTTCAGGCAGAGTGTAGTCAGTGCTTTTGGATCCGAGATCTTTAGACTGTGGTCTGTGCGCCTGTGCTGCTGCACAATTTGAGGCCAGCCCTAGAGAAAATGAGGTGATAAGTATGTGGGAGCAGAGTCCCAGCAGTTTGTTCTGCTTGGGTATCGTGGCAGGGTCCATCGTGGTGTTGTGTCACTGCCAGGTCCTGCTCAGCCTTGCGAGGCTTTGCCACCATGTGATGGGCAATGGAAGAGAGGTGGCTGCTGAGTCAGACTTTTTAGGACAAGGAAAAAGAAGCGGCGTTAAAGAAAGAAGCCTTCTGGAAGAAGCACACTCAACCTCCTTGCTGCCTGCAAGATGGGAGCATTTCCCCTTGTCAGATGCTGCAGACTCACTCAGATGGGAGAAGCTCACTGTCAAACTAAACTCAAGAGCCAGTGTCTCTCGCCTGTGTGATGCTGCTTGTCACCCTCGCTGAGACAGAAAGGACGCGTGGCCTGCCAGACTTCACTGGGCAGATGTATCGAAATACAGCACAGGGGAGTCGTGAGGTTCAACCTGCCCAAACAATGCTCCCCGTGCCTCGGCTTGCCAGCAATGACTCCGTAATTCCCCTATCAAGCATCATTTTAAATCTGAGAAGAGTGAAGGGTGCTTATTTTCACTCGCAGCGTACATTCTCCAGCACTCTCTTAATTTCTGCGCTAGAGGAGGCAGAATCAGGCAAAGATTGCTGGTGCTTCTTGAAAGCCAAAAATCCCCCCCTCTGCCTCGACACCCCTGATTATCACTTCATTATCTAGCAGCCGCTCACCAGATCAGACTCTGAAGTCATTTTGCGGCGGGTGCTGGCAAACAGTTTCCCAGCAATGCATTTATATCTAAATGGCTAATTCTCTATCCACAGCTTATCCCAAAGATTAAAAAAGCAACCCAGCTAGATCTGAGCAAATCCAAAGCAGGAATCCTAATCAGTTCTGTCGCTAGAAGTGCATTAGTGTGGCACAAGAGAGAGCATGGCTTTCTTCCAGCAGATACAACAATCACAGCTCATTTGGGTGGGGAATTTTTCTGCTGCTGTGTATTGACACAAAGGAGCACTTAGCTTGATAATGCCTCCTGGCTGCTGCCACAATCCGAATATTAAGAACAAATTAAAGTGTAAGACTAAACTCTGGAAGTTGTTACCTGTGCACAGTGAGGTAGCAGTTGCTTCTTTAGCTTTTTCACACCAAAATATTGGCTGTCAGCACTTGGGAGTTTAAAAATAAAATTAAGCTCCTACCTTATGCAGGAAACAATTAGGACCTCACGTCTCCTGTAATATTTCTGCTACGGAATTGCTAATCTGCAATTAAATCTGTCATGGGCTGTAATATGACTGACTGCAATCCCCACAAACTCGAGCTTGCCAGGGTGGTTTACTCATGCAGGTAGTTCAAAGTGGCATGGGTACGGCAGCTCGCATAAATTGAAAGCCAGCTCAAAGTTTGTCACGGCCACAAAAATCCCCAGGCTGGAGAGGCTGACGCTGCTGGCAGTCGCGGGTATTTCCCTGCACCGGGTCTCTGCTGCCCAGGCTGGGCGGTCTCCAGGGTGGCCAGCGTTGCAACTGGGGTGGCCGGTGTTGTTCACCATGACCGTGGTCACCCTGCCAGTGAAGCATAAAAGCCTGTGCTGTCATGGGGAGTGAGAAAGAAGGCATCAATTACCCCTGTTCCCCAAAGAGCAAGCTGTATTGAGACTGAGTTAGAAGTGAGTAAACTCTCTTTGCCTACACATACCCTTAACATCAGTATTGGCAGGCAAAATGCCGGGGGGATGTGTGACTGGGATGAGAGTGGCGTCTCTTGGGTTATAGATGGTGCTGGTGGTAGAACGCGGCACCTCCTCAGTGCTAGATGCAGTGTAGTCAAACCTCAGTCGCTGTGGAACTGGGAAGAACTGAGCGAATGAGCAACAGAGGAGATCAAGGATTACTTTGGAAATACAGAAGCTAAATAATGTGGCTAAAAATACCCTTCTTGTTAATGAGATGGAGAAATTGGAAAAAGCATGGAGAAATTTTGGTGTAAGATCATACAAAGGATGAATTCTAGGTAACGGTGGCAGAACTGCTGGGTGATGGGCTGGCTTTGCACGTGCAGATGTCCCGTGCTGGGGAGAACATGAGCTGCAAGTCCTCTGCTGAGCTCATCTGATCCCATCCAGAAGGTCCGTGTCCCCTTCCTGGCACCTGCCCATGGAGACCCAGTGATGAGTGGCAGGAATTTAGAGAACAGCATCAACAACGTGCTGGAGCTGGAGAGCCTGATTTATGTGGCAATGCTGACAGTGAGCTATGTGCATAGCTTAGCTAAGCACCAGTCTCGACATCAGATGAGGAGTAGGAGAGAGATTAGGCAAGACCCTGCAGTCATTTGAAAGCCTGAAATGCTGGTGAGGAAGAAGGGATATTTTAGGTGGTGAGAGATGTAATGAAGAAAACAATAGTGTGGTAAAATAAAAAAGTGATGAGGGCATCTCTTAAGGCATGAAATAGCTTTCTGGAGGGAATGAATGGAGCAGCATAGTGTGACATTTGGACACTACAGTACAAGTGTGCTGTCAGGAATTGTCCCATGATAAGGATGGAAAGAAATGAAGAAGTTTCTTCCCCTCTGCTTTGAAGGAGTTCCTTGCACCGTTCTGTTCTACCCAGCGGTGCCAGAGGATTGCTCGTTCTTAGCAGCTCTTTGATAACACCAAGTGAAAAATTTTCCCTCCAAAACTCCTGATTTGGGAAGAGATCTGCTCTAGGTGAGCAACACATCAATAATACTTCAGTTATGTGTGTCCTGGCTGAGCTGGAGGACTCATGACTTTAGCCTCCCCGGGGACACCGTATCTCAGTGAAATGATCTTTCGTCCAAATTCCTTTTGGAAACTTGACCATTTTGCTCAATAATAGGCAAGAATAGCTACAAATGCTACCAGCCAGGAAGTAGCTCAGCATTTCTCCCAGCAATACAGATTTGCTGAGGCTACTGGACGTGAGCACCTTGATTGGGAAATGCAGGAAATGTATCAGTGTGCAGCTGGGCAGCAGCCTAGCAAATCTTGCCAAAACCCCTCAGGCTGCCTGGGCTTTTCCTCTGTATTTTCTGTCCTTTCATCTTCATTAACCTTTTATAACTCTGTCTGATTACTGCAGCATTCCCACCATTTCCTACCAAAACGTCACTCTAATAGCTTTGTTATGGGCAGCCAGTATCGACGTTGGCCGTTGCAGGGTTGTTAACATCTAAGAGAGTGATCGAGATGGGATGGAGCTGTCTGTGAGCAATGCAGACGGTTGGACCGCCACTGAGGTTGCGAGGAATGCATGTTAGAAGGGAGTGTGAGCACGTTAACAGCAATCACCGTAGGAAATGTGCCTCGGTGGGTCTCCCAGATCCCTGATAATATTGTGAGAAATTCAACAGCTTCTGGAACTCATCAAACCACTGCATAAGTTGCCAGCTTTGCTCTTTTGCAACTGATTTTGGGGCCAAGTTTAAAAGAACAACAACAACAACAAAGTCCCTCAAAAATATTCCTATTTAAAAAGATGCTTGTCAGCTGCTGCAGTCTTTGTGAGCCTGGGTGTGGCTTTTTTGGGTATAACTCAGAAATTTTCATTGTCTAGCAGCTAGCTAGGGCATTAAATTGTCACGGATCACATCTCTTTCATCACATGTGCACAAATCTGGAAGATTAATTATACTCCCTTTTGTAAAATGCAGTATCCCAAGTGATTAGGGAAGAAATGAATCAAGAATATGAATTTAAGTACCTAAAAGAAACACAGCCATAGCTTGACTTGAAAGGAAACAGCTGCCAAGAAAAACAGTAAGGCAAAAACATGGAGAAGCGTCTCCGAGGCTGGGGGAAGGAATAGGACCCGGGATGCTCCCAGAAGAGTGTTTAGACTGATCTGTGGCCGTGACACCTTCAGATGGGATTTTGTCAGCTCTGAGCTGGGTGAAACTCATGTGGAGTTTCTCTAAGTGACAGGCAGGCTAGGCTGTGCATTTTGCAGTAAATGGTATTTTCTCTTTCAATTAGGACAAAAAAATTCGCAGATGTTGGTGATAGCAGCTTTACAGCTAAGGCTTAATGAGTCTTTGCTGGTGTTAAAGGGAAAAAAGGGTATCAGTCTGCTACATCCAGGAATTTATGCGGCATATTTTGACCTCTGCTATTCCTGCTAGGCAACTTCTTGCATACTTTTGTTCTTCCCTTGCATTTTAAGGGCTCTGTGAGAGGAGATGCAGTGAGGGATGGGAGCATGAGCCTTCCCATCAGGGGCTCCCGTGCACAGTGTTGGTGCATCGGTGCAAACTGGTGGCAGGACGCATTTGCTCCGTGGGTGCAGAAGCAGCGGTAGTGACCTGCAGCAAAGGAGCTGCAGCTACGTGGGTGGAAAATGTGCTTTGCTTGGTGGAGGTGAGTCATGTTGCAAGGTGCTGGTGTGTACAGAGGCCACACTCCACACTGGAGTGGGAGCACTGGGTGAGGACCACAACAAAGATGAAACAAGACCATATTTAGACCAGTTGTATCTTCAGGCTGATGCTGGAGCATGTGGTTTTGGTCTAGTATGTGCTTGGTCTGTTTTTATAGCCATGTCTCTCTTTCTGACCTCCTGCAAGGAAAAGATTTGAAAAAGCATTAAACATGGAAAAATGATGCAAAACACAGTCTTACAAGTGTGTGCCAGCCCGGAGGTGGGAATGGGATGCTGGGGCTGTTAGCAGCAGATAAGTCATGCTGCAAAATGTCGCTGGGGTCTCATAGTGCCTGGCCCTGGTGCCCCTGCTGAGACCTGCCCTATTTTCTTGCTACCACCAGTTCACCAACAAATGAGCCATATCATCTGCTCCTCCCAGCACCGTCATCATCTCTGCTTTGTGCATTATGGTCAACCACTGACTCTTTGTTTTTTCTGCTGAACAAAATGCCACTGTTTGTCTAGAAAAGAGATGCAAATGTAGCAGAGCCTGAGTGGGAGCTGTAACCGTCTCCAGATGTGTGCTGCGAGCAGGATGGGAATGAGCTGTTCCCTGCATCTGCCAGGGACAGGAAAGTGCCTGGGCTTAAACTGCAGTGAGGGACATCTAAGTCCAGGAAAAGCTTTGAAGGGTGAAAAGGAGAGAGTCACAGGAAGCAGTTGCCCAGGAAGGCTGGAATTTCGGCTAAGGGATATTTTTGGCACTGGGTTGGGCAATAAGCTGTAATTTGACCCTGTAGTTCATCCCATGCCTTAGGGGATGAACTAGGAGACCACTCGAGGTCCCTTATGGCCCCATTTGCTGTGTTGTATTTATTTACTTGTGTTTATGTAACATTTAAAGACTCTTTCTTGGGGGATTGTGGGTATCCGTTTCTGTGAGCACACGCATGAGCGAGGGGCAGGGAGTTCACAGTGTGACTAGACATATGTGTATCAGAGTGCTTATCAGTTACTATATGCAGATAAGGAAGTTATAGAGCTCTCATTTTAGAGAAGAGAAAGGTTTCAGATGTGTTTCCATGGAAAACAGCAAGTGGAGACAAGGACCTGCGGAAGTCTCACGCTCCCTTCCCTCCCCTCTCCCATCCTCATTTTCCCAGGGCTTATCTCACCCCAGATCCAGGACTCTGGTGGGATTCTCTGAGAGCTGATATAACTCATGAGGATGGAAGAACACCAATCCAACAAGGACCCAGGCACTCATCCCCAGCTAATGAGCTGAGGTGGCTTGGGAGAGAGTCTGGTGAGCATCAGACCCAGGGGAGGGAGAAGGGAGGTGGCCATCTGGAAACTGAGGGAGATGTGGGAGGCTCCCTAAGACTTTCCTTGGCAAAACTCAGAAGCAAAAATGACTTGCCTAAGATCACAGAAACCTGTGACGTGACAGAGCTTTTACGTCTCAGAGCTGTGTTTTAGCAGGAAGTAATTCCAGAAAACAGCACTGTCTGTTGTCTTTGGCTATTGCTACACCAGCAGGTCTATTGCAGCTCTTCTGTGCAGGTATTTGGACAGTTTGCATGAGCAGTCCAGGCGGGCTGTGCTCCTCTGTGAGGCTGCCCAGTTTGTCCCAGCAGTGCCTGCCACCACCTCTGCGCAGAGGTACTGGCAGAGCTCTTGAGAAGCACTTTGGGATGGAAATCACAATCTATAATTGTAACACATCAACCTTCTTCAACACGGAGAACAAGAAAAGAAAAGAGAAGAAAGAAGTCTTTTTCTTCCTCCTGGGAGGAGCTCTTATCTGATTCCTGAAGATCATTTTAGTGTCTGTGCTATTTTTGTAGCTGGAAGTGCAGCCTGCAAAAGAGCAAGCAATGCTGAGAACCTCCGAGAAATTCATTATGAAAGTAGGAGGCCAAAAGTTGAGCAGGGAGGTGGAAAGCAAACAACTGCGTGCTTTGCAGCCCCCAAATTTGATCTCCCTCTCTGAAGTCCTACCAGCCGTATGGCTCCTGAGCTGGGAGACAGCTGGGCTGGAACAAACAGCCTTGACACAGAGGTCTGCTAAGCAAGATAAAGTTACTTGAGCATCTTCGCCCCATCACTGTCTAATGTGTCACGTTTGTAATCCACTATTGATTTCTAGGGCTTGGGCTCCTTGTGGCTGCGAACGTGTAGATCAGAATTAGCTCCTGACCTTTCTGGAAGTGATGGTGCTGAGCTGCAGAGTTCAGCTTTTTGCTGCTTTGCTGCCCCTGCTCTGCAGGTTGGCCATTTCTATGCAGCTGCCCACCGCTCCCCTGAAATGTCAGAGGGAAATAACTCAGAGAAATGGACCCCTTTTTGCTGCTTTTCCAAAACTGAGGGGTGCTGCAGTAAACGTGGGATACCGAGCTGTCTCACTCTTGCTCACTGACAAAAACGGGGGAGAGCTGCCAATTTGTTTTTTCACACAGCATCTGAGAATCACGTGTTTGAAAATCTTGCAGGAGGTTCTTTTTTTCTTTCTTTCTTTCTTTTTTTTTTTCTTCCTCTTCTTTTTCATTTTTTTCTCTAACACACAACCCAAAGCACTGATCTCTTGATGTATGGCTGCTGACAGGTGCCCATCTGGTCCCCTGGAAGCCCATCTTTCGTGCCTCTTCTCCTCTAGCGTGGGAGATGGGGTGAAGCAGCGTCAGGCTGGCGCGTGCTCATGGCACGGCAGAGCGGCTCTGCCGGGTGTCTGCTGCTGAATGGGACGAGGGGTGCAAGATTGCATCTCTCCACAGACGGTTGTCATGCAACCCCGTCTGCTCATCCTTGCCGGTGTCGGAAAGGTTGCTGTCTGCCTTGCCTGTGCACGTAAGGAGAGTGGAGAAGAAAAATGACACTGCTGCAAAGGCAAGCATGTGTTCATCATGCACATGAGGAACAAAGCCTTGGCTTTGTTGGGAACGGGACATCCATGCACTGCCGGCAGGGAAGAGGTTAAATTTTGATAGTGTTTCTATTAAGCCAGGAAAAGTTTGACCTCTGCCTGTTCTTTACTTCTGACTGAATTTGGGAGATTATGACAAAGACTGTGTAGGCGTGTTCCCAGTGTTTAGTTTCCAAAAGATGGAAATATCATCTTCCTCGACCTTCAGTGGTTTTAGCTGGAGCTGGAGCGCTGCGTTCTTGGCGCAGCCTGGAAGCCCCAGCTCCATCACCCTGGTTTCCTCCCTCCAGCTCCACAGCCTCCTCACTCACTGCCGATGGCAGGGCAGGATTTGTGGTAATTATGGCAGTGTGGAAGCCAGGGCAAGAAGCAAGTCTTGCTGCATCTTGCTCTCCTGCTGAAAGTGATTTATGGCATTTTGGGGGTCATGGAGGAGCCAAAGAATGCACACGTACTTTCCCTCCCTCTTTCTCTCTGCGTATATATATAAATACATTCAAATGCTGCTACTGCCGGCTTCTGAATGTATTAATATTTGTTTAGCTCTGGATTCATCCCACCCTAATTTGCCTGAGGTGCCTGACTCTGGAGCACAGGCATCCTCGGGCTCCCTCTGTTGTCGCTGGAGTGAAGCACCTGCAGAAGGTGACCCAGCTCTCAGGTGAGCAGTTGGGTTAATTTGTTTCTGGCTTATTGCACACCAGCAAAGCACATGCAGGCAACAGGGAAGTGTCTGGACCTACGAGTCCTGGGTGGCCAGGAGCCTTGGCCAGGCCCTGCTGTGCCAGGTGCTGCTCAGACATGGGGCAGGAAGGTGGCTCTGCCCGAGGGAGCTTGTGATCTGGTGGTGTATCTACCCAGACAAGGGCAAAACCTAGAGCATCAGATCAGCTTAGGATAGAAACAGGAGAGCTCATGCTTGTCTGGACCAGCTGGAGAAGACTGACATCCTGAAAGCACCTTCCCCATACTTCCAGGCCCTATGACACCTCCTTGTCCCTTGCTTCACAGTAAAGGAAAGTTGGAAGAAGGGCAATGAGACGCCTTTGCAGAAGGCTCTGGGGTGACACCTCTGCAGCAGGAAGCTGTCAGCCCACATCCAATGAGCTGGTAGCGAGCCCGTCTTGCAGTTGCTCAGGGAGGGGAGCTGGCATCTCAAGAGCAAGGAGAAATGAAGCAGCGAGGAGAGATGAGAGATAGGGCAGGGCACACCTTGAGATGAAAGACATGTGGTTTGTGTTTGAGGAGTAGTGACATTCCATGGAGAGGAGGATTTATTTCTTCATTAACTTGGTGCCTGAACAAGTTTATCTTGAAGCACTGAACAAGTGTCATTAATGTTTCCTTTGAGCAAACAAGGCTC
>JAVSBS010008656.1:39692-86887 GCA_033124195.1 Coracias cyanogaster
AAACAAGGCTCTTTGATAATGCCTACCCTCTTTTGACCTTTATTTTAATTTTGAATGCTACTAATTAACACCGATCATTCATTCAAACACTAAACTGGTTGTTCCTGCTAAATGCAAAGCAAATGCTCTGTGGTCAGGAGCAAAATGGGGGCAGGAAAACTCCAAGGTTGCGGGACACCATATGCAAACCAGGGACTGCTGTGTTCAAACAGGGGAATTTCCTCTCTGCTTCTTGGGGAATAGCTGGGAATAACACATCCTGTAGGAAAGGAGAGGAAGCTCTCAGCGGATGGCCTGTGAAGGCAATGCCAGGACTCAGGACCATCTAAACCCTTTTTTTAATGTTTTCTTCTGAAGTGTCTGGTTTTCAGCTCTCGTGGCAAGTGTGTTTGGTGACTGCAGAAGAACACAGTTTTGGTCTGCTACCAACCTCCTCCTCATTGTTGTTTGGAGTGCTGACCAAGCATGGGCTGCCTCTTGTCAAGGTGGGTGATTCTCCATGCTCCAAGAAAGGTTGCAAGGTTCAGCTGCCCTGTGCACCCATCTCTTTGCTCTCCAGAGCAAATGTGCTCACCAGCCCCACCAAAAACTCTGAGGCTTGTGCTTGGAGGTTGCCTTCACCCAATTTGTCTGAAATATAGGCAGAGGGGGTAGGGGGTCAGTGGATGCCAGAGGGTCTCTGTGACCAGGAGATCTGGGCTGGGTTTTGGGGAGGATGAAGGGGTTTTACCAAGACTAGAGGCCAGGGTTTCCTTCCTCTGCACAAGTCTTAATCTGGTGTTTTATCACTTTGAGATCTAAAGGAGAGTGAGACCTCTTAACATAAGAAGATCTCCCTGATGGACCCATAATGGGATTGCTGGTGGTGTGAAGGAGGAACGGGACATTTGCCCACATTTCCTACACAGGTTTAGGAGACAAAACAAGATTCTGGGCTCCAGCTTGCACCCCTCCCTGTTTCATATGAGTAACCACTGTGGCTAGACAGACTGCAGCAAGGAGATAGAGGCTGGGGATTTGAAGGTCAAATTCTTCTTTTGGGTGTAGCAGTGCAATCCTTGGTACATCATAGCTAGTGGGGTCAGTTGGTGGCATCTGCAGACAGGACTGAAGCCCCATTGTAAGCCTCTTCAGGCCTGGAATCAGCTCTACTAGGGCTTTAGTTTCCCCTCTGAGGAACTGGGCTACTGGACTTCCCTGCAGACAGTCCTGGATCTCCACCACAAAAGTGTTTTTTGTCTCACATCTTAGAGAGCTGTATGGGCTCACCCAACCCCTCCATGAATCGTGTGTGCCCACCGCTTTCCTACAAAATGCTTCATAGTTTTACCAACTTTGGCTCATTCCCTGGAAGGAAGCAGCAAATGTGACTGAAAACGTAGCAGCATTGGCAGCACTATTGAATGACAGGACCCACCTATTTTGGTCTAACAATGACCACACTATCTAGCAGTCTGCCATTATTGTGGTCCCACGATATTTCTAGCGCAACCAAGGAAAGATAAAGCATCCACTGGCAATGACTGTCGAGCCTGTAACAGCTTCCAGAGCAGGCCAGCAGATATAGATATGACTTCCCAGTTTCCACACACCAACAGCTTGATGCAGCCAAATGAAACCTTTTTTCTAGCCCCCATGAGAGTTTTTAGCACCCGTGGAGCAATCCCTTCTGCACAGCTCCAGCCTGCCTTTTTGCCACCTCTGCCTGTAAGTCTTCTGAGACTGATTCTAAGCAGCATATTAAAGCAGGATAGTTTAAACATTTCATTCAAAAGCTCCACCACATCAGAGGGCCGCGAATGAATCACGTACGTCCCTTTATCTGATGGTGTGTTTGTGTAAAAGGAGCGACATGCAGTGAGGAACTTGCTGTTGAAGGGAATTTGTGTTTACATAAATCTCCAGCCCACAGATTTTTTCTTTTTTCTTTTTTTTTTTTTCTCTGCCATTCCCTGTATGTAAAATCCTCATTGGGAGCTATTTAAAAACCATCAGCATTCAAGTAGTTTACAAACTGAAGCTGGGAAGGGGGAGGAGATGCGTGAGTGCAAAGGGATGCAGTGTTCAGGGAGCTGGTCTTACGGCTCTGCAAGAGATGTTCAGTGTTTTGGTTTTGTTCTTTTTAATGCATAAAAGAGGGTGTATGTTAAATGTGCATGAAGGTACCCATACCTAAGGACATCCACAGCATATTATCCCTTCTCTGGCAAGAATTATGAAGCAAGAAAATGCTGCTGGTCTTGAGCTGTACAAGGGATCTGAAACAGAAAGGGTCCCAGATCTGCAATGGACTCGTCTCTCTAATTGCCCTCATTTCCTTCACATATCCTTTGTATGTCATTCCCATTAAATGCAGGTGTGGCAGAACATGTGCCACATCAGCAGCAGGAGGCCAGCAATAACGTCCAGCACGGGCACGGGAGTCTCCTCTGCCTCTGTTGCCCCTAAAAAACTGCAGATTGCTCCCACAGTTACTCCCTTCCTTACCTGTGCTACAACCACGGTCAGAAGCCATGTGCAAAGACTGTGGCTATAAATGCTCCTGGTGAGCACCATAGTCTGGTATCTGACCACAAAGGCACTTGTGCAAATTGGCAATGGCAGGAATCCAGAGCCCCCAGTGTGGTCGCACTCCTATGTCACAGGAAAGCCCTTCTCTGTGCAGCCCCTTGCCCACCAGCTGATCACTAACCACCACTTAACAACACCTTTCCTCCTAATGAACACATGAAGGGCAGGAAGTCTCCAGTCCTGGGGCCTGTCTCCTTCATGGGTGAGGCTGACAGTGTGGCTATGATGGATGGTCTGGAAAATCCCCTTTGATGGAGCAACTTCTCCTCTCCATGACCTCCTTGGGTGTTTTTGCAGCAAGGAGTCTCTGCTCCTTCATTACCAATGGAGGACAATGCCAACCCCATGCCCTTTTTCTGCTGCTGTCCCATGGACTCTCTTGAAGGGTAGTCCAGCCATAAGGAGCAGTTCCCTTCTCAAGCCTTAGGCAGGGCTCAGCCTAGTTCTGGGAAAACCTTTCGGCTCACACGTCATTGGCCTGGAGCCTTTGTTTGCAGGGTGCTGAACGCATCCGGTGCTGGGTGCGTGGGTTTCAATTATGGTGGTGATACTTTATCATCAGCTACTTAACGCTACCTCAGACCAGCATGCTGTATCGCCCCAGGTTACTTTGTTCACCAGGGTTGCTGCAGGGGACAACAGCCTGCAGCAGGCATCATTAAAGGCGAGCTCGTGTGAGCAGCAAGATGCAATCGCTGGCTTGCACCAACAGCTTGTGCCTGTTATTAACATTGCAGTGATGCTCGAGGCTCCGGCTGGGATTGGTCTGCTCGGTGCCGTGCAGGTACTTAGGAAAGAAATTTTGATGTGACCTAAGCAGTAGGTGGTTTGCAATGGGGTTTCAGTGGGTTTTCAGTGTGGTTTCAATGGGTTTTCCATGGGGTTTCAGGCTTGATAGGGCTCTGAGCAACCTGACCTAGTTAGAGATGTCCCTGCTTATTGTAGGGGGAGTGGTCTAGATGGCCTTTAGAGGTCCCTTCCAACCCAATACATTCTATGATTCTATGATTCTTGAGGGGTTTGTGGTGTAGGTGTCTGGGAGCTGATCACTGCCCTACCAAGGTTTGGCTTGAGGTTTTCCTGTGTCAGGAACGGGGTTACTCAAATGCCAATGAATGCGTTGGCAGCAGGATAGAGTCTCTGCTCCTGTTGCAGAGTCCTGGGTCTCCCTGATGCGCTGGGAAGGAGGGAGAAAACAGAGGTGAGAAGGGGACTTGCTCTGCTGGGAAAAGATCTTTTTGGTGGTGGGGCAGCATGGTGACTTAGGCAGAACAGCTCAGTCAGTGCATCTCAGGCTTCAGCCCTTTGAGTCTGTGCTGCAGGTTTGAAAGGAAATCAGGTAGAGGGAGGCAGCAGGAAGCCCTCCCAGCAGTGGTGCAAAGGAGCTGGGGACAAGAGCAGGAGCAGTGAGGAGAAAAGAGGGAAGAAGTGAAAATGAAAAAAAGTTATTCCTGTGGACAGCTTTGAGACATTTGTCTCCCTGACGATCCAACCAGAGGCATGCCTCGGCAGACGCTTTGCACTGTGCTCTCCAACCTCTCTGCTGGCTGCAGCCATCTCAGCAATATCTCCTGCGAGCTGTAGAGAAGAGAATCTATTTCATCCCAAGCAACAGGTGATTCATGTCTCTACCAGGCTCCTTGCATGGCTCCCAGACACCCCACCAGGAGTGTGGATTCAGCAAGACCAAGGGTCAGCCCTGCCCCCTCCAAAGCCAAGTCAACCCTTGGGTCCCCGCATCCAGCCGGGAACACGAGAAGTGTCGCAACAGCCGGAGAGCAATTAGGGGTGAGGATGCCAAGGAATGTGCTCTACACTGGATTGCTTTATGCTGGGGCAGGGGAGGCGTTTATAAAAGAACCCAGCTTGGGTGAGAGCCCTTTGCTTGAAACAGGAGAGGAAGGAAGCCTTGGGCTATCAAAGAATATCATGGATTTTCTGTTTGCAAAAAACAACCCTCTCCCACGTTGTTTCCACAGCTACACAGATATAAACATAAAAATTCCAAGGTTACTTCTGATGGATTTCTGCAGTGCTCAGAACAGGCTCTTTCCGGAGTCGAAGCATTGCTAGGGAAGGCTTGTTCCAGCTATTGAGGCAAGGCCTTTATTTTGCGATGAGCTGTACTGAGCTGGAAAACACGGGGGCTTGTGATTTCAGAGACTAATCCACTTGCTCAAACTGTGGTGGGGAGAGCAGATATTCAGGGTGATTTTAATGGCTAGAGCAGCTGGGTCGTAAATAACCCACATAGAACTGAGTCTAATTTTTCCCTGAACAGGATGCTCCTGCAGATGTGACAATTAATCATAGTGATCAGCGTTTCTATACAAACATTTCCAGACAAATTGAAATGATGGGTTCTTGCTCTTCCAAGGGTTTGAATCAGAAATTCAGTCTGGAGGCTTAGCACTTAGTCAATACTTCCCCAGAAACAGAGGATACTGAAAGAGAGAAATTACAACGTGCTAAAGGACTCTTGGATTTGCAGTCCAAAGGTCACAGCTGGGATTTCTTGGAAATATCTTTGCAGTTGCCATGGCATTTATTGCGCCTATAAAAGCCCTTCCAGGTGATGCTCTTCGGCATTAGAGGTACTAAGCACAAAGGAAAGCAGGTTAATTGGATTTCTTTGAAAAACGAAACATGAGAGGACCCAGGCTGATAAGGAATTGTAGTATTTCCACAAAGAGGTTGCCAGCTAAGCATCTCAAAACTCACTTGTACCATTGATGCCACTTGCGTGCTGCTGCCTGAGCACAGTTCCGTGTTTGCTAAGATTTGAGCTGAGCTACTTTGAGCAACCTAGTCTAGTGGGAGGTGTCTCTACCTTGCTGTTGCCAGGTAGACAGAGAAGAAGAAAATGCTGCAGAAGTGAATGTTTTTCTCTGCGTATCTCCATGAAAACTATCTCAGAGGGGGCTGATGGACCCTCCCAAGGATGGCTGCAGAGCAGGCCTGAGGCTGAGCATGAGCAGGCAGGAATGCCACAAACTGGGTGTAAGGGGTTGGCTGTAGGGCCAGATTCATACCTTTATGTGTTTATCATTGTAATGAGCTGGTTAGTGCTGCTGGACTATGTGCTGCTTGGCAGACAACAGTCCAGGTCAATACCACCTGAATTAATGCCATCCGTTAAGTGTTTTTGCATCCTGGACCACCAGACCTGTTGCCAGACGCATGCCCTGGGCTCTGCACTGAGCCCATGGATCTCCTGAACCACCTCCAGCATGGGGTTTGCATGGGTCTGTTGGGATCCAGGGTGGTTTGGAGTGGAACCAGCTGTGGAGTGTCTTGTTCTGCTGTCTGGTTTTGGGCTGCTCCTCCTGAGTGCCTGGAGGCTTTATGGCTTTCAGATGTGAGCTACCTTGGAAGCCCAATGGTCTAGTTATCAACAGGGACTGGTGATACAGGGGTGGAAAGCAATGCAGAGCCAGCATTGCTGCAAGAGCTATCCTGGGATCTGGGCAAATTTTTGCTACTTTTATCTGTGCTTCTCTTATCTGAACCATCCTGGGTGATCATGGAGCAGTTCCTGGAGTCCAGACTTTGCTAATCAGGCTATGAGGGAGCAAAGAGGCCACCCTGGGTCCTGGGATCAATGCTGAAGTATGATCCAGGTTGGAGAGGAGGCTGCTTTGCTTTGGGTGAGCTAGTTGCAGTCTTTGCTCCAGCTTCCTCCTCTGTCAAATACTGTCTTGGATGGGGAGCAGCAGCGCATGTAAAGGAGCTGAAGGAAGGCTTGGACCATTGCTTGGGAGTTTGCCTACCCTGCCCACCCACTGTGGTCCGTCACTTTAATTTTGTCAGGCAGTGATTGCCTCCCTCCAGGACTGATCATATCACACAACCATGTGTCACCCAGGCAGGTTAGGATTTATTATTGACCTAATCTCTCCAAGAGGCTGTATTTTACAAGCCTGAGTTGGGAGAGGGAGGAGAAATTTCTCTTCTCCCTAATTGTGAGACCACCCACAGAAGCCCACAGCAAGGTGGGGGGAGAAGAACTGCATCCCATGCTGAAGACACCTCCTCTGCTGGATCCCCATCCCCACAGCTGCTAAGGGAACCTGAGGAAAGGTAATCTGTGCCCAAGGTGCTTGCGTTGTCCTGAACCTCTGGGCCACATCTGGACCCTCACCCACCATCAAGCCCTGCTCCTGAAGAGAATAGGTGTGCAGTCCTTGTGAGCACCTATTGAGGTTGCAGATGTGGGATTTTGGCCTGGCTGTCAACTTCAGCAAAGCAGAAATGTTGTGGTTAATGGGACAAGAACCAGGGAGCTCCCATCAATGTTTGCCCTGTGCTATGTTCCTTCTGTTGCTCTGGGATGCATCAGGTGAAGTAACATGTGCCTGAATAACCCTGGGTATAAAACCAGACCAATTTGTGTGAATTAGCATGTGCAGTGAAGAGAGTAGTAAATAACCCCTATAAAAAATTGTTTGGGATTTTGTTTTCTTTACATGCCAATGTACTGCTTTAAAAGCCAAATAATCATGTCCACGCGTGGGACTTTCCATCCTGCTGAGAGCTATCAGTTTTGATTAGCACATTAAGTGCCTACTGAAATGAAAATTATCAGCAGTTAAAACATGGCCTGGATGATGAGATAAGATACAAACCTTCTAAGCAAAAGCATCTTTGTGAATGAAATGAGATGGAGAAAGGTCTTGTTTTTCCCCCAGGAGCAGGTGCTCATTTCTTTCTTCTTCCCTCTGCTGTTGCTTGTGTTCCTGTGGTGACCCTTACATTACTTGGCTGCCACAGGATTCTCGATGGACATTTTCTCAGCCATGAATTGAATATTGACATGTGACAAATGCTTTATGATTAAGTCATCCTGCCTTGACCCTGCGTCTGACTTAAAGGAGAGTGCAAGACATGAAATATCTAATTACCACAGTGAAGGTAATCCTTCACATTGGCCAAGAGGACCCTCGTGAGCAGCCTTCTGAGCTCCCATGTGAGGCCCAGGTCCTCTGCCACTGCCAGAGACATGAGAGGTCCTTTTGTGGCTTCTCAGGAGGTGAGAACGTCAAGAAGGAGCAATTACATCCAATTGCTCCAGCCCACATTGGCCATGTTGGGCCCGTGGGCGATGTTGCTGAGCTGGCAGTGAGCAGCAGATCATGTCACTGCTTGCTCTTTGCTGGCCTCAGTTTTAACTTGTTCAAACCCTGTGGCCGCAAGCAAGATGAGAGGGTTTTGTGGGTACAGCACGTGCCAGAGCTGCACCGCCTCTGCCCAGGCCCAGCAAGGCCTCTTCACTTCTTCGTGATTGCCACTTTCCATTTCGGTAGCTCTGGATTTCCAGTTTGAATGTCTTCAGCCCAAACCCACAGCCGTGTGATGTCATTCTGCTTCTGCTGATCGGGAGAGGCTCTGGTACTGGAAAATGGCTCTCTTGGATATTTCTGGGTGTCAACATTGACACCTTTGAACTTTCTGCTGCATTAGCCGAGCAGATTGACTTTCTAACCTCTCACTCAAGACCAGCTTTCCCCCTTTGTTAGAGCTCTTCCCTGAAGCATTTGCAGCTTTTCGACTTTCTTTTTGAAGTGAGAACCCCAGGCATGGATATGTTTTTCCAGCAGCAAATGGTGAATTGGCTGTTCTCCCTCTTGGCACCCCACACATACCCACATCCCAGGACCCTGTTTGCTCTCTGGACTTCTGCAAGAAGATCTCAGGTGATGACAGCACCAATCACCAGTCAGGTCCGTGTCTAGTGGTTCAGTGGAAATTAAACATTATAGTATTAGGTCTTGCTGGGATGAAGTTAAGTCAACTCACCACAACTATTTAATTCTGTCTGGGGCTGTGCTTTTTTTCTGGTGATGATATTCAAAGAAGCAGTCCTGCAATCTGTAGATATTACTTCTATTCCTCAGTCCTTGATCCTGACTTTGAATTGAGCCATATTACAGTAAAAACCTCCTACGGACTTCAATGGGAGAAGAGCCCAGCTGACACATTTGCATCCGACAGTGCCGTGGTAGGTTCAGTGATACTCCCTTACGTAACTGACTCTAAAGGGTCTCTCTTGGCTTATGGACAATGATGTAGACCAAGCTGTGTCTGAAACTTGATTAATGAGAACATATACTCCAGGAAAATGGCTTCAGCATTTGCAAGAAGACAGACAGCCTCAGGCATTTTGTGGCTTTTGACAGCTGGGAGCCATGAATGTCTGTTGTCTTTTTTTTAAAAAAAAAAAAAAAAACAGCCACCTCCGTAGAATGAACACATTCAGCAAATGGGAAAAAAAAAAAAAGGAAAGAAAACATTACTCCCGGCTGGGGTGAGAAAAATCAAGTCTATCAGTGAGATTGTCTCGGTGGCTAAAAGGCAGCTTCCTGGGTTTTGACGCTGGTGGTTTCATTCTTTGCATTCCTCCTTTCTTTCTTTAGATAGCCAGTTAAATTCTTCTTTTTGGGGGGGTCTTCATTCAGGAAAGACATTTGAGCTATGCTGCAGATGGAGAATTTGCAGCAGTGCATTGACTGGGGTACTTGCAGGAAGCAGGACCCTCTCTGGCAAGCCCAGAGAGGTTGATAGGAGTGAGATCACCCTTTGTAATCCAGAGGAACCACAGGGGGACAAAGCAGGAATTTGGGACTACTGACCCAGATTCACTGCGCAGGATGGGAAGGATGACTTCTCGTTTCCATTGGAAAGGAGATGGTCTATTGTATTTGCCCCTCAGCACCTTTGCTGCTGGTTGCCCACACAAGCAGACAGATGCTGCTGCACTGGTTGCACCAGGTTGCTGGTCTTTGCAGTCAGACATACATGAAAAATAATTTATGCAATAAAAATATGGTTCTGCAGAATATGACATATGAATGGTGAGTGCATTGTGCAGGTTGGAGCTGGCCAACGGATAGTGTATTTGGCATGTCTGCTTTAAAATTAATCATATGTTTGAGTGATATCCTGATTGGGGTTACTTTCCCGAGTTTGGGACATAAAATGCAACTTTAGGGAAAGCTTTGTTAATCCAACGAATAAATCTGTTGCAGACATATGAGTGTTTTCTGTTGTTTTTCATGGAGCTCTTTATAGCTTTCAGATGGGACACTCCCAGCTTCCTCCAGAAATTTCACTTGCACTGAGTTCAACTTCTGGTCAGCACTGAAAATTCATGAAGAATATCAAGATGCTCAGGACCTCAGATACAAAAGCCAAGAAGAACTAGTGATACTTAATGGTGATTACCTTTGTTTCCTTTCCACAAAGGATTGATTTCTGTGTTAAAAGGAGTGTGTTTCTTACAGAGCAGGCAGCATGACAGATGACCATATTAATAATATAGGATTTCTTCTCTAAGATGCGGGAATGGGCTTGAGACTCTCCTCCTCCTCCTCTTCCCTAACAAAAGGGGAAATAGAGGCTAATTTATGAAGATAGACTGCAGTGTGTGATGGCTGGCAGAAGCCACAAGTGATTGCTCTGTGCATGGATATTATATTATTAAGTCTCAATAATGGGTCCCTGAGGTCCCTTATGTCCCAGCCTGGGGACAGGTCCCTTCACTGCTGTGATTTGCTGTGCTTCCCACAGCCACAGGTTCTGCTGTCAGCTGACCACCCCTCCTGAAGCCATTTTTAGTGCTTGCCGTTGCCTTTCAAGACCAGATGCCTGTTTCCTCCAAGGTCTGTGGGACATGCGTGTGGCTCTGAGGGGAGAAATCCTTTGACCCAGACAGGACTTGGAGCAGCAAAGCCTTTGCTGCTCAGGCATAGTGTGAGAAAACTGGGGCCAGGGGCTTTGCACAGTGAGCAGGAGGCAGAGGAGAGATGGCAGAGCCGGGAGTGGGAGGCCGAGACTGTAATTTTCTTCCTCTGATCTGCCTTACTTGCAAATAGCCATCTCCAGCACATGAGAGTGGTCTGCACATAGGATCCATCAGCTGTATGCTGGTTCCCCCAGGAGTGGGTTCAAAGTAAAGGCAATGCTTCATCAGAAAGCTAATTGAGGAACTGAATCTGAAGTCTGGTTGCAGAACAACCTGTTTTCTCCATCCTATTTGATTTCAATTCAGCTTGTCTGGAAAACTCAGATCTGTGCATCTGCTTGCCAGTTATGTTCGCTTCCCTATGGCACCATACAGCAAATTATCGAGACGATGCTCATGGCTGCCCTTTCTTGTTATCCTCTGATTGCTCTTATTTAATATTTCTAATAACCTGTGTCGTGTTTCCTGCAGTTGTATCCGTGCGTCTCACCAGCAAAAGCCAATGTTGTTGAAAGGCGATTTTTTTTTCCCACTCTGGGAGGGAGCTTTTGCTGCTTATATATCAATATGATGGCTTGCAGGGCTCTGGCAAGCTGGAGAAAGGAGATAAGAATGAAAGAAATGCTACATTTCATGACCCAGTGGCTTATGCTCTGTGTGCTTCACTGTGGACATTTAACAATCAGGAGAGAAGGTCTTCTATGCCCCTTAAAATATCCCCATCTTTAATGTAAATGAATCAGAACCATTTTTTCACGGTTGGGTCATGCGACTCTGGAGTCAGAGGGGATAACAGTGGGTATATTGTATGTATGGATGAAAAGAGAGAGCCCTGACGCTGGAGCAGACACTTAGTACAGTGAGATATAATAAGGGAGATGGCTAACTAGCCTCATGTGCTTTATTTCTCTGTTACATTTGATTTCTGTTCTGAATGCCCCTGAAATGAAAGGTGACTTGTGCGGGTCATCTCTCAGGGTGCTGAGCCCAGGGTTGGGATCTGGGTCTATTCTCAGCACTGTTGCTACGTTGACAGGTGATTTTAGGTAGATCTTTTCCCTCTTGGTTTCCATCCTAGCTTTTCCCTCTCACCCAGCCATACCAGAAGTGCTCTGGGGCAGGGATCACCTGTCCCTCTGTGGTTACTCAGCACCTGGGATCATGGGGTTTTGCTGTCCTCTCTGTTATTTTTGCAATATAATCATTATGAGAGTTCTGACTCATGCAAGATCATGAATCAGGCGGATGGATGAGGTTAAGATGGGTGCATCTGCCTAAGAAGAAACAAGACAGGACTTGCAGGTGTCATTTTTTACAGACTCAAGGCTGCTTCTCCACCCCAAGCCAGGTTCACTGCTTACTAGTTGAGAACGGGCAGGCTGGGTTAGATTTTGATAGCTTCTCCGTGTGGTCAGGATCTACTCCTCTGACAGGATCTGGCAGACATCAGCTTGCCATTTGCATCAGAGGTGCCATGTCAGTACTCAGTGCTATGGAGCAAACTCAGAAATGCAGTAGTGGTCAGGAGCTTACCAGCCCCATTGCTCCTGGGTGAAGATGACACCTGCAGGTCTTCTGGCCCAACCACAATACGGCCCTTTTACTTGGCCAGGGAGAAATCACAAGGAATGGAAATATAGTAATAAAAATATGAAATTCAGACAAATGCCACTCTTGGAAGAATGAGTGGTGGACCCCACTGGTCCAGACAAGGTGGTTGCTGCCTTGCTGTGTATCCCATCCCACACCCTAAAGGGCTGCTGACCTCCTGTGGTTCCCTGTGTGCCTTCCTGTGCTTTCAGAAGCTTGCTCTGTCCATTAAGAACAGCAAAGCATTTTTCCTCAAGGTCATGCTTTCAGTGTGACAGCAGGAGAAGCTCTGTAAATGAAAGGTTTGCATAAAAATGGGAAAGGTAGAGCCAGCCTGGAAAGGACGATTTTTTTTTCCTGGGCAGCTCACTTGTAATTCACAAAGGAGATTTGTCTGTGTCTGCGGTGATGAGTGTGGCAGGGCCAAATCCATGGGACATCTGGGGCCAGCTCTTTATGCCGCTGATAGGTAAGAGGCTCTGAAGTATGCTGATGGTATTACGGAGCTGCATGTGAATTTTCATTATGCCCTCCATGGAGTTCATGCTATCTGTGCGTGGATGAGACGCACAAGCAGCCCTCCAGCATACTGATGAGCCTGTGACATTAGTATTCAGCGCCAAAAGCCGGAGCTGTTAGACAAGGAATAATGGTGTGAAGGGGAGAACTGATAAATGATTAGGCTGTATTATAATATTGGCAGTGGTGACCCAGCTCCCTCATAAAGGAGATTTACCAAGTACCAACTTAGAGCCTTAGCACCATAAATAACTGGCTGTGGAGGATACTTGTGTTTTGGGTACTGGGCTTGTCACCGGGGAGTTTGCAGAGAGGGAAACACATGATTGACAAGGGGCTCAAAAAATCATCACGTCACAGGCTCCTCTATCTGCACACACATGGCTTCTATTAGCAGGGCACGCAAGCACCCGCTGCTACTCCGCACAACACTTGGCACAATGTTAGCTTAAAATCAGGCTCAGCTTTAGGTGCTTTTGTTGAACTAGGCCCTAACTACATGACCACACGTAGGACTTTGGGCTAAGAATGCAAGGGGACTGCTGGCAGCTTGGTGCATTCCAGATGTTTCAACCGAAGGTGAAATTGGCCCTTTGCCCTCTGAATTTGGGTTAAATCACTGGGGTCGGGGTAGCCCAAGGTGTTTGACAGAGGGGCAGGTGCCACAGACGGACTGAAGGTTACTGTGCAGGAGTACCCTGCAGCTGTGGGAGCCACAAACAGAATTCATGGGTAAATTAATTTAAACAGGTGAACAGCTTTGCTCTGGTTTGCTGTGTTTAGCCTTCACTGCAGTCGATGGTTTATCTAGACCCGTGGATAAACAAAATAAAAGCCCAGAGGCTAAACCAATGTGGTGGTTTTTTGTCTCATTTTCAAACAGAGCTGATTTATAGTGGGCACAAAAATATGAGTGAGTGGTTATGCTTTTTAAAAAATAAATTAAAGACAACATTTGCAATGAATGGAGCATGTGACCCAGCCAACTTTTTCTGAGAACAATAGTGAGGAACAGCCTCTGTTTTTATGATTAGCTGAAAATGGTTGTGAACCATTTTCATGTGTTTTCTTGACACCAGAGGCAAACATGAAGCATCATGAATTAATATTTGCAGGGTGGCATTTTGAGGTCTCTGAGCTCAGCAGACCTGTAATAAACCAGGGAGCAGCAATCATTACTTTTGTTTGCAAAGCTCAGGCTAGGTAGTGGCTAGGGAGCAATCTCTAAAATTATCTAGTTGTGGTAGATGTAATTGGGGAGCAGGCGGGGGGCTTCCAATAGAGTGAATTCACTCCCTATTGGTGAAACAGAAGATGGAGAGAGACACACCGGTGACATCTATCACGTGCAGCAGACATCTTTGACAGTGATCTGCACTGCGGCAATTTTCTTTTGGCCAGGCAATTATTACTTGTCAGGGCAAGCTGTTACCTTGAAGATCCCAGTTATCAATTACTTGAGGACATTCTCCTCAGCATCCATTATTTTATTAGCTCCCTAGTGAACCATTCGGGTTGACCACTTGAACCTTGGAGACCAACCTCTGGTGGCCAGCAGCAAGTCACCTACGGCAGCTTCCCAAGAGGCAGGAGGTTACCATAGGTCACCACCCTGGTTGCGAGGGTTCTGGAAGGAGCTCTCTCCCCCTTGCCCACTGCAGGATGCTCAGGGCTGCCTTGTCTGGCTCTGTTTTTGGAGCCACCAAGTGAGTGCCAGGCGGGAGGAGAGCGTGACTGTCCCGCTGCCCCGAACAGATGGTGTGACAGAGCTACGCCACAGCCTCCAACAGCAAACACCAGGCCCCATTGTTTCCAGGGCCTCAAGAAAATAGATGGGTGACATACAGGCAGCTGCAGAAAATGTTCTCCAGACTGTGCTTGTGCAATGGATTAAAAAAGGAAAGAAAGAAAGAAGGAAAAAAAAAGACTAGTTATTCATTTCTGTTTAATGATGAGCAGTTTCTGTGGGGAGCGCTGAGCCAGCAGAGGAGATGGTCTGGAAGCAGTAGATGAACATTGCAGCAAGGTCTCTTGGTTTGCCTTATTTTTAACCCAGGGTCTGCATGCAGGACCTCAGTGCCTCCCTCTTCAGTGCTGACTGCTCCTAATCAGTGTCCTCAGGCATAAAGACAGAAGAAAAGACCAATGCCACCAGGGAACCCATTCCTAACTTATCTTTGCAGAGGAGCTGCAAGCAAGGAGTTTGTTGGTCTGCAAACATGAAACACAATGACTTTATGAGCCATGGCACCACCCCCAACCCTTGTGCAGCTTCAGGTGAAATAGTTGGAGAAGACTCAGGCTCATGTTGAGCACAGCTGCTTGGTACCCACCCCTTGTAATCAGGGTGGCAAAATACCAGATCTTCAAGCTGTTTCAACCACCCTGCCTTGTGGCTGCAGTGGGTTTGGGAACAATGGTACCAACTGCTCTGCCCCTGTGATGGATGCAGAATAAGCCTGTGTTTGGCAGCAGGTCCAAGGAGCAGATACCTGAAGGCAGCAAGTCTAGATGGAAGGATTTCCATCCTGGCCTCAAGTTATGCCAGGGTAGGTTTGGATTGGATATCAGGAAGAAGTTCTGGGACATGGTCTAGGGCCTAGGGAGATGTTTGACAACGGTTGGACTAGAGGATCCTAGAGGTCTTCTCCAACCTTAATGATTCTACGATTTCCAGTTTACTTAGATACTGTGGTCAACTTGTGGATATTTGGCTTCAGTAAAATACAGCTCTTCAGAGCAAAGAGAAAAGACCCAGCGGAGTGCAAATCTTTGAAACAGGGGAAAAAGAGCAAAAACACAGGCTAGGGAGCTTGTTTAAAAAAAAAAAAAAAAACAAAAAGCAAAGAGGAAATGGGAAGCAGTGGATGGTATGTTACACGGTGTACAAGCCAACAAGCAATATCTGCAGGTCATCTGTTCCTCTGAGCCTCCGAGAGGATATAGGTCCTTGGGTTAAATTACAGCAGTCCCTTTCCCCCCAGTCTCTATTATTTCGTCTCCAAATGCCCAGCAACAACTGTGACAAATATAGTTTGCAAAGTCTGACAAAAATCTTGATTTCCCAAAGTTTTGCCAAGCTTTGTTTCAAGTATAAAGTGCTCTGGCTGATACTCCTCAGCTCGGCACTGACCTTCTGGCCACTCCGTCCCTCCCTGCTTTGAATGGAGAGGTAGAAAAGTTTGGCATTACCAAGCGACCCACCAGCCCTTCAAAGCAGTCTTCCCAGCTGTGCCCCTTGATTATTATTTTTATTCCTTTTCCTGAACGTGTTGCCTTTAAAGCAAGATTTTCTTTGATTTGTAGTAATTCACACCTAATATTTCCTTCGAGGCTGGAGGGCTGTGGAAGGGAGCAGTGGGGGTGTGCTGAAAGCAGCCTCTGAGAGGACATCCTCAGCCTTTTTGGCAGCCATGCAGCAGGGAGAGCTTGCTCTCGGCATGCAGCGAGTGCGTCCAGCTCCCACCCTGACACAAGGATGCAGGATGGAGCAGATTCAGCTCCTTTGGTCATTCTTCATTTTGCAGAAGGCAGATTAGATTGTCTACAGTGAGGCAATGATCTTAACAGAACCATAGAATCATAGAATGTATTGAGTTGGGAGGATGTCGCTAACCTCTGAAGGCCATCTAGTCCAACCCCCTACAATAAGCACGGACATCTCTAACTAGGTCAGGTTGCTCAGAGCCCCATTAAGTTTGATCTTGAATATCTCCAGGGGTGGGGCCTCCACCGCCTCTCTGGGAAACCTGTTCCAGTGATCCACCACCTCATATTAAATAATTTTTTCCTTATGTCCAACCTAAATCTACCCTTTTCTAGATTAAAACCATTACCCCTTGTCCTACTGCTACAAACCCTTGAGAACAGATCCACCCCTGCCCTCTTATAGGCCCCTTTCAGGTATTGAAATGTCACTATAAGGTGCCCCTGGAGCCTTCTCTTCCCCAGGCTGAACAGCCCCAACTCTCTCAGCCTGTCTTCACAGGAGAGGTGCTCCAGCCCTCTGAGCATTTTCATGGCCTTCCTTTGGACACGCTCCAATAGGTCCATGTCCTTCTTCTGTTGGGGGCTCCAGAGCTGGAGCCTTAGCTTAATAAAGATATTTTCAGCTTTGCTGGGCTGATTGAAAAGAACTCACAGACAACAAGAATGTTTAGCAGTGACTGATTCTTGCAGTTCGTTTCTGGGACTATATATTTACTCACTGAGCATCAAGATTGGAGTTGCAAAGCGGAAAGCCCTGAGATGCAGTGGGTAAATCAGGGGAATAAACAGATATACTCCCTGCTTTGAATTGCAGCTGATTATCCAGCTTGTTGCTATGCTTGCTCCCCCTGCAGCTTATTTTCTTTTTTCTTTTTCTTTTTTTTTTGCTTGGGATTTTGCTGACAGAGGAAACTACTGTCAGGCCACCTTGGGTTTCCTACAGCCGTGCTGGCTTGTGCAGCAGCAATACAGATGGAGAGGACACTTCTGCTACAGCGAGCGGGCTGGCTGGGTTTGTCTGGCAGTGCTGGAGATCTAATGAGACACTCTCAGCATAATCCCATACCTAACGAAAGGCAGATGATCTGCCTCAGAGTGTGTGGTCTTTGATGCTAACGAGGCCAGGTATTAGGAGCTGTTGTATGGCGTGAGGTACTGCTGTGGCAATTGCCTGGTTTGCTGCCTTCATTGCATTTTCAGCTCATTTCTGCCAAGGACACCGCTGTTCATCCTGCACAGGGTGAGGGACTTCATGAAACGTTCTTGTCAGCTTTTCCCATGACTTGCTTGGCTTTAGCCTAATTCCTGCTCCTCAGAAGGACACGAGGTGGAGAGAGGAGTTTTTCCTGTGCTCCTTCTGAGGCAGAAGGAGACAGGTCTAGAGGCAGGGTCCTGCCTGCTCCCAGCCACGTTTGAAGTTTCTCAGATGTGTGTAGAGAAAGGAAGACGTGACTTAAAAAGGAGTGACAAATGCACAACACTGAGATCTTCATTGCCGTCTGCCAGGCTTGTTCTTTCTTTCCTGTTCTTGGTATCCCGGTAGTGTTCACAGTCCAGACCTGGGAGATGGTGTGTCCTGCGTTGCTGCAACAAATTAGACCAACAGCTCCGCCACAAAGAGCTTGCATCTTGTCTTGGATAGAGGAGCTGAGTGAAGGCTTGTGTGCAAAGCTTTTTGGATGTGAGAGACAGGAGGGGTAAGAAACTTCTTCAAAATTATGCTGGCAGCTATGTGACTAATGAACCTAAAGTCTGCTGAACAGCCTGGCATCCCTTACTGTAACAGCCTGCAAATCATTATCAGTATTTTTAGATCCCTGACGAATCTAATAACCTGGCTATGGGTGCCTAAGTCTCTACTGAAAATGGGAATTAGATTTTTTAGTCACACCAACAAGATTCATCTTACCAAATCTACCAAGCTAACAGCCAAGTGTTTTGCTGAAGCAACATCTCAGAATGGACTCTATGGCTGGTAGAGAGGGACACATGGCTAGGAGGTGATTTTTCTCTTCCCAGGATGGGTGTCTAGGTTAGGATAGACACCGTACCTGCCAGAGAGGCTTGCCTCTGCCCTTTGATTATGAAGGAGCCTTGAAGACTTAGGTCGTCTCTAAGTTGGGTGTCTAGTGCAAGGCATGCAACTTGCAGGCAGATAAAATGGATCTTCCACATAGACACTGCTACAAGTTTTACCCTGTGTTTTTAAATAGTTTTATATAAATAACACTGGGGAATGACACAACCCAGGTCTGCAAGGCATTAGCGCTCTCTGGCACGCTGTACATTTCACACTGAATGCTGTTAGCAGCAGAGAAAAGGCCAAGCCAGACCTTCACATCTAAGTGTGCTCAAGTTTTGGAAAAATCTGGATCTGGAGGAGGATCTGAAGTTTCCCTCTGGCCTCTTTCTTTACAAGGAGCCAAACCACCCTGTCCAGTGTTGCTAAGCCTTTCAATAGTTCCCTAACTATTTCAGTCCAGCTGCTGCAGCCCTGAGTCCACCTCATCTCCACACAAGCACCAAATGAGTCATTTGCTGCTCCATGAATATGCAACACAGAGGAGCTGTGCAGGGCTTTCCTAGGCTTTAGCTTTTGTAGATTCTGTAGAGCCACCTTGGATTAAACAGAGAGCTATGTGGCCTTGAGTATAGACCTGGATTACATTTACAAAACAGACAATGATTCAAAATGTCCATACAAAGAAATAAGCTGGCAGAATGGCTCCAGCAACATTAGCATTTGCTGTGGGAGATGCTGCATGGAGGGAATGGCCACCTGATCAGATGCTGCGGTATTGCTCTGCCTTCACTAGTCACCACCCTTCAGCTGAGTGGTGGTAACTGCATGTTCCACCTGTCCCACCACAGGTAAAGCACTTACATTTAAGCTGCTGTCATGAATTCATTCTATTTTGCAGACAGGGAGCACCAAGAGGGTGTGATCACTACCAGTGCAGGCTGCAGGGCAGTATCTTCTGAGGATGCTGCTGCTGAGGCAGAAGACCTCCCCCTAACTCTGCCCTTAGACATCCAAGTGCTTCCCACTTTATCCCCAATTGTATGTACCATCAGCCCTGCGGACAGTGCATGGAAGCTTTCACCTGGAAGCCCACATGCCAGGCATGGCAAGGGTTATCTCTCATACAGCTTGTTCTGCTGGTGTCTCCACTTTCCATGGGCTCAGTTTTGCACCAGCCTGAGATCTTTCTCTCCCCATATTCCTCAGTGTTACTTTCAGCTTTTCATTCTGCTTTGCTGCTGCAAGGGGTCTCACCCCACGCATCATGAGAGATTGCACAAGCCCCGAGTGTTGCTTGAAGCTGAGACATCCCATGTGGCAAGAAAATGATGCAGAAGTGCAGGTGGTTTTGTATTCTGTATCAGTATCAGTAAATCCTGGCTGGGGAATCTCATATTTTTTCCAGGTATTACAGGCTGACAGGAGGTGGGAAAGGCCTGGAGGGGAGGAAAAAAAGTGTGTGCCTCCTTATGAAAGGTCTACAAGGATTGAGGGGGAATAGCTGCGGAAGGCAAGTGGCTGTGATGCAGCTGGAGTCTGCCCAGGTGAGGAGACAGGGTGAGTTTGCTGATTTATCGGGGTCTGAGGGCAAGGTTTGTTATGCTGGGGCTGGACCATGGACAAGAAACCTCACAGCCCTGGGCTGCTGCGCTGGCAGGTGTGTCAGATAACTCTGACAGACACAAATGCACGCTCACACACATGCACACATCTTCAGCAAGGTTGTGCTGCTTGTTTGAGCTCTAGTGGAGGACCACAGAGGATTTCCCTTTTTAGAGTCATGGGGTAAAGGACTTTATGGCATAACATGAGAAACAGAGGAGATAACATGAGAGTGAATTTGCCATCTGTCCCTGGAGTTACGAAACACAACCATAACTGCGCCTGTAACTTTAGACAGCTCAAACAGACCAAGGAAATTACAGCGTGCTTCCACATGCTTTAAATCTAGGGCTGGTCCTGTGTTCCTCTGTGTATAACCAGGGTGGAATCCTTCTCCTTGCTGTTTTCCTTAATTTAATATTCCTTGCAATAGGACTATTCCTCTTAATGTGCCTAATGTAAAACAGGCTCGTTTGCTGACTGTGGCAGCAGTCTCTGGCTCAGGCTACCCTGCACGTCGCCGTGGAGTCTGATGCTGGGGAGTGCGGGTAATGACTCTGGGAAGTTTGACACCGAAACGACATATTGGGAGCATTTACTGGGCAGGGTAAGGGAGAAGAATTATTTTGTTGTAAGTGATTAGATCTGGGCTGGCTCAAAGTGCAGAATAACGCTTGCTATTAGACTGGATGCTGGAGGATGCTAGTTTTTAGGAAACAAAAGTGGATCCTTTCCTAGGTGGCTCCATTTGCAGACCGTATTTGTGTTCCTTTTGAATAAAGTCAAAGCAAGTCTGCCCTGTGCTGAAAACCCAGGCCAAGTTCTCTCCCAAACAGAGGATCACAACCCCAAGCAGAGTTTGTAGGAGGTACAAGGGAGCATAAAAGGATCCTGCTGAACAGGCGGTGGGGGTCCACCTTGGAAGTGGGTTGCAAGCTGGAGACTGGGTCCCCAGGGCAAAGGTTGGCCCTCGGAAGGGCAGTAGTGTTTTCAGACTGGGTGGAACAAACTCATCCATCATTGTCATTTTTTAATTGTTTTCCGTGTTATAGTGCTGATCTTTTAATAGGGCATGATTTGAAACATGCTGTGTTGCTGCGGGTGGCATGTGTCCCTGGTCCCCGATTGTCTCCATGCAGACTGATGGGGGGTACAGTCTGGGGACATGCTGCCTTGTAAGGACATGTCAGAAATCTCCACATTTGACTACAGCTGAGCAGGACAAATGTCCCCTGCTCCTCATGGATGATGAAGGAACATGTCCCCTTAGGCTGTGGCTTCACAACTATATTAACACTCTCTTAAAGAATGTCTTTCCAGCTGCTGACTTCTGCATTTTTTGTCAAGCTAGTCAATTGTGGAGATCATCCATGTGACAAAACCCCTCTTTTTTTTTTTTTTTTTCCCCACTATATAAGGCTTTCACCTCAAACCACATCGATCCCCTGAGCAGAACTGCATGACTGGATACCCTGCAGTGGGCAGAGCTGGTGGGCAGGGGATGGGAGACTCAGCTGAAGCAGCCTTGCCACTACATGTGAGACCACAGCTTCAATGCCTTTCTTTCCTTCCTCTCTATAGGAGAGCTGGGTGACTCTCAGCCACCTCTGTAAGGAGCTCATAGGTCTCCAGGGCTTAGGTTTGCAGTCAGTGGAGCTGGATGCAGCCATAGTCTGCATGATGAGAGGCTGGATACCTGGAATGATGAGTTGCATGGACACCTGCAGTATCAGTTCTGCTGGTAGGATTGCAGCCTTGCAGCATCCCACGGAAACAAAGGTGACCTCGAGAGTCACACAAGACTTCTGGCTAATACGGGACCTTTTTACTTCCCTTTGCTTTTAGACATCTGAGATAGATTTGGTTCAGGTTTTCCAATTTTTATCCCAACAATGTACTTCTTTTAACAACTCACGTAACTCCAGAATTCAGAGATTTAAGATATGCACTGCATCCCTCTCCTTGCCAAAACTGGGTCTGACGAGGGAAGACAGCGACAGGCAAGGACACAAGCAGAAAGAAGCAGCAGGAGAAATTCCCAGTCTACAAAGATGCTGCTGAGGCTGAATCACTTGGCAGGAGATGTTAAGAATGCATTTGCCCAGCTGGTCAAATTCTTTTGAATTTGAGAGAAGCAGGTCCCTTCTTTCAACTTTGTTAGGGTTGGCTGACATCAGCCAAAACGCACGCAGGGATTTCCAGGGACTAGTCATAATGCTTCATAATCCCCTCAGCTCTGCAGCCAGCACAATGTGTGCCATCGTTGGGCTGGGACGTGCAGAGGGTGCGCTTGTGTGTGTCCCAGCCCCGGCAGGCAGCTGACTTCAAAGAACCCACCAAGCTTATGCAGGTCAGCAAGGAGCCAACGTGCTGCTATCCCAGCATGCTTTTATTAGGGGAACTGATACCCTGTTAATTATATCCTCGTCGTGTCAGCCTGTCTCTGCTCCCGCGCCCGTCCTCTCTTGCCTGCCAGGCATTTCCGCTTGGCAAGGAGACTTGGTCCTTCGCTTCTTGCTCATCAAGTCTTCACCTTGTTAACTGCCTGACAGCTTGTCTCGTTGCTCTCTAGCTCCTTGTCCCTTTCCAGGCTGCCTGTCCATCTCTGGTGGCCTTGGAGGTCTCCTCTCCTCTCTGGGAGGAGTGTCAGAGCACTGTTGCCTCCAAACACCCAGCGGCCCTGCCCTGTGTGCAGACCTGTGTGCAGCATGTGGCCTCTCGCTCCTGCTTAATCCCACCCTGCTCCTACTCCTGAAGGTTCTGATTGAAGAAAGATTTGCCAGAGAACCCTCTGTTCTGCTCAGATCGTATAACTGTGTGGTGGGGGTGGGGGAGAAGTTTTTGAGCACATAAGACTTTTCTTGGGTCTGAAACAGAAACTCTTGTCTCTGAGCTGGGTAGCAGGTTGGGAAGGCTGCTGGATTTCACTTCATGTGAGGAAAGGAACGTGGCAGTGAGGTCCTGAAGCAACTGCACACAGACACGGTCTCCCACTTGCGCAGCTGGGAATAGCAAAGCAAGTGTCCCCACCTCCCTTTTCTCCAGTGGGAGCTTCAAGCCTGAACCCCCAGCACCCTCTGAGCAATCAGAAGAAATACCAACACAGATGCACAGGGACAACATGCTCTGATGGGAAGATCCTCCTGATCTGAGACATTTGAGGCTTGTTGGGAGAGCCCTGGAAGTTATGTTGCTGGCTTTGGTGGGTTGATGGATGGTGCTCCAGCCCCGGGGATCTAAATGTCTCCAAAATGTCCCCTTATCTTGTGTAGCAGGAGTAAAGAGAAAGCAAGCCGCTATCTCGCTGATCCCTGCTGGAATGACTCCTCTTATTTTTCGCTTTGATATTGTCATGCTGGGACAGCCCTGGCTTCTCTGGGCTTGCTCTTTGCACAGCCTGGCTGGGACTTAAGCCTCATGTTTCCCAGAAAGGGCTGGGGAATCTTATCAATCTGCTATTATTATTTTCTTTTTCCTTCCCCTTTGAATTCCAGTCAGCTGCTGACTGTGAAAACACAACGAGAGGCTCAAATCAGTCAGCCCTTGGCGTATTCAAATTGGCACCAGTTTGTTTGTTTTGGGGCTAAAGCCGGAGTGAGAAAGCCAGGGCTTTGAGATGCTATTGGAATCACCTGGGAAAATACACACGCCTTTCATCTTGCCTTAGTCCTGGTCCCCTGTGGTCAGGCGGGCTCTGTGCCCCCAGCTGGGCTCCCAGCCCCCTTCTCATTTTTATCAGTGGTGGGACCCTCGCTGTGCACTAAGTGGTGGCCATATGACATGGAGTGAAAGTCCCAAGGGAGCAGATGTTTCTCTTTCAAGGAGCTTGGGGGCTGGGAGTTCTGGACAAGGTATCAAATACTTTTCAGGCTTTCAAGAAGCCTGAAAGCCTTCCAGCTTGAAGCTGGAAGCTGCTTCTCTTGATCATGGTGGTGAGCTGCTGGTAACACCTAACCCCTGGCAATGTTCCAAAAGAGGGCCCTGAATGAAGTAATGCAGGTTCTTTTAATTTTTTTTTTTCACTCTGCAGAAGTGACATGCTCACACATACAGAGGTAGTGGGCAGTGCCCCTCAGGCAAGTCTTTTGGGCTTGTGAAAATTTTCAAGTATCTCTCTGAGCCCATTAAAACAGTGGTTCTCTTCCCCTTCTGGTAAGAACTGAGGGCCAGACTTCCCACAGTGGAAATAGCTCCACTGCCTCTGCACACCAGCCCCAGTGTCACCACTGTTTGGTTTTGTTTCACATCCCCAGGTCCCTCACTAGAAGATTATAGGAACAACTGTTTGCATGAAGCTTAGGGGATCACATCGGCCGTTCCTCTCCTCAATGCTGCCATTTCTGCATACAGCAACAAACGTTTCTCTCCTACTCCCCCAAGCCCTCAGTTTTTTCATATTCCTGAATTTTCTCTTTTTTCTTTGTTTCATTCAGAGGAACAGTGGAACAGGCTGCCCAGAGATGTTGTGGAGTCTCCTCCTCTGGAGAGATTCCAAACCTGTCTGGATGTGATCCTGTGCGACTGGCTCTAGGTGACCCTGCCTTAGCAGGGGGCTGGAGAAGATGATTTTCAGAGGGCCCTTCCAACCCCTACCATGCTGTGATTCTGTCATCTACAGCTCTGATGTTGCAGCCTTGGAAGGTGTGATCCCAGAGGGTACTGGGAAGCTCACAGTGACAATGCTCCGGCAGTGCCTTCAGCTCTGCGTGGTTCCTCGTCTTCAAATGCACTGTCACCTCAGCTGTGAAACAGTGAACTGGATCTGACTGTGGGTTTTGAACATCTCAGAAGTGAGGGGGTTTGTCAGCAGGTTCTGGTTTGCTTTTCCAGTTGAGGAGATTGGTCCCCAGATTCTGTGTCTCCCACTTAGCCAAAACCTACTATCAGACAATTTGTTTTCTTAACACTTTTTTCATAGAATCACAGAATGTTTGGGGTTGGAAGAGTCCATTAAAAGTCATCTAGTCCAACCCCCTTGCAAGCAGCAGGGACATCTGCAACTAGAGCAGGTTGCTCAGAGCCCCGGCCAACCTCACCTGCAATGGTTCTGGGGATAGGGCATCATCCACCTCTCTGGGCATCCCGGGACAGGGGCTCACAACCCTCACTGTCAAAAATGTCTTCCTTCTATCTAGTCTAAATCTCCCCTTTTTTAGTTTTAAACCCTTACCCCTTGTCCTGTCACAACAAGTCCTGCTAAAAAGATTGTCCCCGGCTTTCTTATAGGCTTCCTTTTCATATTTCCTGATACAGTTCCCTACAGGCCTTAAATAAGGATTTGACGTTGACCAGTCAAAATGCCTGGTACAAGTGTCATACATTTCCCACATGATTGAAAGGAAAATGTATTTAATCTCTATTTGTCAGCAACTGGATTTGGAATTTCTTTGCTTTGCCTATTATCTTCCTTCTGCTTAGCTCCAGTGGAAGTGCTTGCAAAAAGTGTTGCATGGACAGTCAGATCTTGCTGTGAGAGTCACTCCCAGTTTCAGGCCCGGTACTTAGCCAGCAGCAGATAGCAATATGGTCAGCACTTCCTACATGGAGCACACTGATGAGCGCTGGTGATCTCTGCTGGCTTTAGAAACCTGGAGCTGTGGGTTAACCCAGCAGCTCTGGGTGGGAAGCTGCAGGATTTAGCAGGTGCCTGTAGAGCAGGGCAGCTTTTGGCTGGAGACCTGATTGACTTCAAAACACTGGCCTGAGGAAGAAGGCTAAGAGGACAGATGCACTGAAAGAATCAGCCCCAGAGATGCATTTGGATCCATCTTCATCTGGTTGAAAACTGTGTTTTACTCTAGTTTAGCCCACATGGGTCAGCACCCTGGTGTAATCTTCAGACCTCTTGAAGGAACATGTAGAGTCCTGGCAGTGGAAGCAGTTCTCTGTGCCACGGTGTAGGATAGGTTCTGACCCTGGTGCTGTGACACTGCAGGGCTGCAGACAGAAACAAAACTTCATTAATTAGAAAATTAAGAACTAGCAAAGCTCTTTTCCAGACCCAGAGGGCTGTGAGAGCAGGAGCCTTTCTTAGGGAGGGGTTGGAGTGGACTTGGGCTCTTCCTCCCAGCAGCCCCCTCCCTTTCCCACTGCATCTCCCATCCCAGCCGCTGGGGTTGAGAGCATTGGATGGGCTCATACTTGGAGCGTGCGGCTTTTCTACTTGGATGAAGCTGTAGAGGAAAACCAGCAGTCTTGAATTTCCCCACCATGCTCAGGGACACTTTTTCCTTCCCCACTGCCTTTAGCCCCCGACTGGTGCTTGAAGTGCTTGTTTTGAGGAAGCACAAGGCATAAAGCACACAAGCAACTGTCTGCAGCTGCAGGGAAGGTCATAAAAACAGGGATTACACCCTTTCCACACACAGCCTGCTTCCTCCCTCTACATGCTGCGAAGCCCTCCAAGGAGGCTGCAGAGACGTGTATTTCTGGGAAAGTGAAGGCATGTTAAACGAACATCACAGCTCAAGGATGGCTCTGGCTGGTGGAGCATGGCTGGGAAGCAGCAGCCATGCCATGTGCTTCTGCAGGACTGGCTGAGTGGGACCAAGGTGAGCTGGGAGGAGCAGGATGGCTGCTTGGACATAAGATCTGCAGAGGATCTCAGAGTGCTGGTCTGATCACTCTCTGGTCATGAATGGAGACACATCCAGCTTCTACAATTGCTAGAAAAGCTCAACATTTTTAGAAGTATTGAGCTATCCATTTCAGGATCCCTTTATTTTGCTTTCTTTGGGTTTTCATGCTTTGGCTCCCAGTTTTATAGGTACAGAGCAAGCCAGGGTACAGAGCAGAATGATTTCAAAGTAAAAGATCGAGCAAGTGGATTAAGTCTTGGCATTGTTTCATTGCTCTGTAATGCAACAAATGCTGTCTTTTAAACAACATTTGCTTTCAGTTGCCACAATAAAAACCTAGTTCAGGAGGTGAAGATCAATTTGGAGATGATCTAAAGTCTCTCCATCTTATGCACTACCACCGCAGCCCTTGTGGCAAAGGTGAAATGCCTCCCAAAGGCTCCCAGGGCGTGGTGAGGCTGCTGTCCCCAGGAAAGGGTGAGGAACTGAGCATTGTCAGGGGGGCTTGTCCCAAACCACCAAAGAAATGTATGAACAAATCTGGCAAGGAATTTCACTTGAGGAGCAGAAACCCCATGCTTGCATCACAAACCAGTGCCACTGAGTTGGGGAAAGAGCCTGCTGGGAGAAAATGGCCCAGAATTTCTGCTTATGTTCAGCCTTTCATGGTGGATTACTTTTCTCTGCAGAAGAGACCTTTTTGAGACCAAGGACTTGTCAGGAGCTCCAGACTCCAAGGTGAGAGTATGGCCCAGGGTGCTGGGCTCTCTTTGAGAGCTGCAGCGCACACCTTGTAGCAAAGCTTAAAGTGCTGTTTAAGGTGATGCCGTGTGGCATCACCCACAGCTTTTTTTTCTATCAGATCTGGCTCCTTGTCTGAGAGACAGTCTCTGAACCACACCAAGACACCACGATGATTCAGTGATAACTACTTGTTCATCACTACTCCAGCTGTTCATCCCTGAACTCAAACCAGGCAAGGATTTCTGTGCATAACTACACATGACTAGAGGCCTCTGTCCAACAATTTATCTGCTCCTCATGGGGCAATGGGGAATGTGGTTAGAATCATAGAATAATTTATGTTGGAAAAGACCTCTAGGATCATCAAGTCCAACCTCCATCCCAACATCTCGCAGACCCCTAGACCATGTCTCGAAGCGCCACATCTACCTGTTTTTTTTGAACACTTCCAGGGCTGGTGACTCCACCATCTCACAGGGCAGCCTGTTCCAATGGCTAACCACTCTTTCAGTAAATAATTTCTTCCTAATATCCAATCTGAACTTCCCCTGGCACAACTTGAGGCCATTACCTCTTGTCCTGGTTGGCAGAAGAAATGCCAACCAATAGTTTGATGTAGAGTTGTAGGAATGATTTAACAGCAAATTCTGTATTTTGCAGCCAGCTGGCTGCATGTTTTTGCCTTCCTGAATAACTACCAGCTCCCCATGCCATTATATCTGTTTTGGTGGCTTTCAAAGTACTCTTCTTCTTCAGTTAATGGCAGAGCAGTGTTCTCTTAGACTCAGACACTTCTGGAGGAAGTCCTTTTTTTGCAAGGAGCCGTGCCTCCATGTCCACCTCTCAAAGGCACTCAGTGGCTCACAGCCCAAACACCATTACACAAACATCACCATCCTTTGTGCTGCTGGAGGGCTTTGCAGGGGGCTTACCCCAGCTACTCCACCTGACCTCACTAATGCAGGGCAGGCTTAATGGTTTCAAAGCCTGCCTCAAGTCCTAGAAGAGCTCTCTGAATTACCATCCTGTCTGCAGGGTGCTGCTGGCTCCCTGTGCAATGTCAGTCTATGAAGCCTTTTACTGTCCCCAAGCCCCACTGACAGCAACCTAATCACGCCCTGTGCAAGTGAGTTTGCTGCTGGTGAGCTTGCTTGGAGGGAAGAAGCCCTTCAAGATAAGACTTATGATTCCCACTAGCCTCTTCCGGAAATCAGTGCGAAGCAAAAAAGACAGTGGGATGATCCAGCCAGTCTTTCATCCCTAACAAGAAGCTCCTAATGAGAGCCTCCTCCTTCTGCTGTGGAGCTCTGCCATTGTCCCTCTCTATATTGTTGTAGTAGACCAAAGGAGGAGGGGGGAAAGAATCATTTAGCACGTGAAAGGCACCTCTTGTATGGGGCTACATGCGTGGCAGAGTTCAGCTGGGGTGAGCAACCAGCTCCTGCCAAGCCGTGATGTATGAGGCAGAAAGGTCAAAAGTTCTCCTTTACAATCAGCAAGAAAGGAGAAGGCAGGCGACGGTCATTTAATTTGTGGATTTTTCCCTCTACTTGTCAAGAGGAGTTTGGGCTGTGGTGATGGATGAGTCATCAATTAAAGTCGGACCTTTGGTCTTTTGTCTTGGTTCCTAAAGGGCCCAATTCAAGCTCTGGCCAAGTCGATGGGAGTCCATCCACTGATGCCAGCAGGTCCTGGATTAGGGCTTCGAAGTCTGCAGAGCAACTGGGTTGAACAGCTTGCCTTTCTCCATGCTCAGCATGCTTCTCAGCTCCCCAGTTGCTGCTGTTTTTGGGCAGGACATTTCCAGAGCTAAGTCTTCCTAACATTTGCCACATTTCTTTCACTGGTTCCCCTTGATGCAGCTGCTTTGGTGTGCATCAGGAGCAAGCAGCAAGCTGGGTAATGCAGCGTCTCCTCGCTCATGCTTTCCTGCTTATCTGACCACATAGGCTGTTAATATTTCCTCTAAGGGACTCGGCTTCCCTGATAGCACTGCTTTATCAACAAAAAGCCTTTAAAACTTTTGCTGGAGAAAGGAATATTTCCAGAGCTTTATTGCAGTACATATGGCCATTATTGGTTTGATCCTGTGGGACCTGCTCTGCAATCAGCTCACGCAGTCCTGCACAATCACAGGCTGTCTCACACTCCACTGGTATGTATTGTCCCATGTTACTCATTGCACACACTGGTCTAGGAAAATGGACTTGGATCTATAGTTTGAATGTGAAGTCATGGCTGAAAGCAAGAGATGGCTCAGCCTCTCTGCTCATGCCTGGAAGCGAGTTCTTGCTCTTAGGTGCTTCTAACAGTTTCTTTCCACATGGGAATGAGTTCTCAGTGTGTGCATCAGATACTTCCTCCTCCTGTGTCCCAGTGTGGAGGTATGCAAGCTGGAGAGATGCTGTAGTGTGCTCTGCCCTCTGGCCAGATCAGTGTGGGATCTGGAACCACAAACTTGTGGAGGTCACCACCTCCACAGCCTGGATTTGTCTTCACTTGAGGCCTGGGCCAGGCACAGACTTTCTGCATTTAGTATAGAGGAAAGAAGAGATAACATGAACTTTCTCCTTCATTCTCCTGTGTCAGCCCCAGCTGGGGTGAACGTGCCTCCAGCCCCATAACATGGGCATGGCCAAGTAGTTCCCTCTGTGAAAGGGTATAATTAGGAAACTGAATACATTTTCCACCATCACTGGTCTTGGTTGGTCTGAGTAAAAACGTTTCCCTTTGAAATAGATGCACAGGCTGTTTTTTTTATGTTGCACAGGCTGTGAGAAGGTTGCTTCTCCTCAGTCTGGAAGGAGAGGTTGGGGGACTATGGGATTTTTCTCACAGCACTGACTGGAAAACCTTCATTGTCTGGTGAGAGTCTGCAGACACTGTCACATGCCTGAGTGCTCATAGACTGGATGGTTTATATTGGCCTGGGACGAAGAGAGGCTAATCTTGTCTCTGCTACATGTCTTCTTGGAGACTTACTCCACTCCCAGCTCTTTGCTGGCCCTCATCAGTACCTGGCATAAAACGCTATGAAAAAGTGTTTCTTATGGGAGTGGAACAGAAGCTGGTTTTGTGGTTTTTTTTCAGTCAGCCCCTTTTCTTATAGTGCCACTCATGGGGAAGACACAGTTGTGGCTTCCACTGAGTGGATAGCTTGGAATTTTGGTTTGGAGTGAGTGAAAGCATTTTGGAACTCATCAATTAAAATGGTTTAGATAATAAGTAAATACATACAATAAATATTAAAAGAATTGGAAAGTCTGTGGAGACATGTTGCTCCTGAGGCCAAGCTGGCATTTGTAGTCCTTATGTCTATGCCATAGCTGTTTCTGGAATACTGCAGCTCCATGAGAATATTCTAATACCAGTAAATGTATGTGCATGCATATTTTAGGTAAAGGACTGGATGGAGTCCCAGAGCTATATTTTCCAATGTTTCTTAACGCCTGGGACCATGTTCAAGAGGTCAGAGGAGCCCGGATCTCCTGATCAGAACATGGCCAGAAGAGTCCTGGAAGACTCTCTAGCCTTGGGGACTGTTCAAGTTATGAGTGTTGTTTTTGGATGATGGCAAAGCTTTAATAAACGCTGCAGCTGTAGAAAGCACCCTCACTGGAGAGTATAACTCTCCATGTCAATATATGATTTACATTTCCAGCCTGCATGTATCCAGCCTGCATGACTCAGTCAATGGGGTGGGCAGATCCAGCGCTTACTTTGGCAGAATAGTTCCTCGAGTCTTGTTTAATTAGAACTCAGACCAGCTTCCTGGAGATTGTGGGAACCTCATTAGCAGCACAAATAGAAACTCGAAGAGGCCAACTCAGTGCAAAAAGATTGCTTGCTAAGAACTTTACTTACCAAGAACTTAACCTCTTCAAGAGTTGTGTCTCTTAGGTACAGTAGAAGGAATGGCTGGAACACAAGGTCTCTTACAATCTTCCAAATATTGGAGGTTTTTTCTTCCCAATGTGAATTAAAACCTCACAAAATAATAGAAAAAATTTTGGGGCTCAACAACCAAGTTATTCTTAGGTGTCCTCTCTTGAATTGGTTTAATTCTTGGTGTCTATCTTGATGCTCTCTCACCATCTGGAGATACTGAGTCCTGTTTTGCTGACCTCATTCTTGTCTTACTTGGCAGTGTTACCTTATATGTTAATATACATCTGTCTATAACAAAACCATTTTAAAAATATTTAAGGTGTAATAACAGTATTTTAGACACCTAGTTCACATACAGACACTTAAATTTAGTTCACTTCGTCTCAGATGACATCCCACTTATTGCTTCTTGAGAAGGTTTTAGAGAAGTCTTCCTGTGAAGGCTAAGCTCACAAGTGTTGTCTGCCTGTCTGCTTCAGGACCAGCACGGAAGAGAGATAGAAAATTCCATTAGAGTGCTTGATTGTTGCTCAGTAAATACATGTGCTCGCGTGTGTTTGTGAGAACTGGATGGAGTCTCAGGGCTATGTTTTGCAGTTGTTCTGTTCTCTTTAATTTTGGAGCTATGCCGAAGAGGGTAAAGAGACCCAGATCTGTTGAACAGAACAAGCCCTGGAGTCCTGGAAGAAGAGCCCTGGAAGAGCAGCTGATTGTTCATTTCCTATTCCGATCCCAGCCTCACACTGACAATGTTGCCATATATTTCAGAGGAGAAATATGTGATGGCCTATATATATAAAAAAAATCTATTTTTTTTCTACCCTAAAGGCACGATTATTGTCCTGCTTCTTTGGCCTTGTCGGATATGGAGAGGGAAAACTAGGGTGCCTGTATCTACCTACCACTACAGCGTTGTTTACAAAGTAATGAGGATGAACGAGGTTGGTGGGGGTTTTTGGGGGTTTTGTTAATGAAATGCATCTCACCCAATCAGGAAAGAAATCAAATCTCCATTTAAAATAAAGAAAGATCAAATAAACATACTGTATGTTTTGAAAGACAATATTGTCAGTGGGAAGAGGATGAATCAGGGAAGGAAGACCAGGTGGTCTTTCTAGAAAAAGACCTTTTCACAGGCAACTGTTGCATGACATGAAAAAGTCTTTCTGCTGCAATTTTCTCTTTCTGGAATTATCTCAGGCAGAAAGACCTTTGGTCTCATGTTGATGAAAGACAAAGCACAGGGGCAATATTTCTCAAATCCTTGTCATTATTGTGCTGGAGAAATAATCCTGGTTTGCTGAGTTGTTTTGAATCTTTCCTACTGCTGCCAATAAATGTAACTTACTGCAGTGATTAAGAGTAAGTTTCCCCAGACCAGATATCTGCTACAAAGAAAGTGGTTTGCAAAAATAAAAGAGAGAGAGACTTGCTGCCTTGATTACAGCAAACCACTAAATGCTTAGAGGAAAGATGGAGCACATTGTACTTCATGGTGCTTCCCACAGCCTCTGCTACCTTCAGATAGGGACAGATCCTGCCTATTCTGAAAAACGACCAAACAAGCCACCTCTGTTCTCCTGTGCTTATACTATTGGATTTTTTCCCCAGGTTTTCAAGATGGCTTTTGGGGTCTGCACCAATGGCAATGGACCAATGCATGTCCCAGTCTGCCCATGCAGCTGGTGTCACCGCACCATGTTTGCTGCTCTGTAACTGCTGTGATCTTGCTCTAGATAATGCTGGCTGGGGTTTTGCTTAAGCTTGATCTGCTTAGTCTGGGTGGTATGGCTTCACCAGCTGGGTTTGCTTTAGCTTGGTCTGCGTGGTGTGGCTTCATCAGCTGGGTAAGTTCTTACATGTCAGTGGTGTTAAGGCCATGCCAGGGATGTGGTTATAAATGCCCCTTACCCTGATGCTTCTGTGTATGGTCTCACTCCTGTAAGGGTTCATTTGCAGGTGCGACACAGTTGTTCTCTACACTGCCTTTTGCTTCATGGTAAGAGAGCATTGCCTCCTCCCACCTCCTCCAAGTCCCTCCTTTGGTGCCTTCTATGGGTCCAAACTATCCTAGGGCTTCAGCACTCTACCTAGAAGGCACTTTTCAGGAATGCCATCCAAACCTGGAGCTTTTGCCCGGGTTTTAGCCAACCCCCTGAGGAGCAGCCTGTGCCTGGGGGACAAAACAGAAGGGAAACCCCAGAAAGATTTGAGAGAGGTGGATCTGCTGCTCTGCTGCTGTGCATGGGGGATGCTGTGCAGATGTGAGCTGTGTGAGGCCATGGGTTAACAGAGAGAAATGCTGTCCTTGAAGATGTCAGTCTGGCTGCAAACTCACCCTGGGAGCTTGATTTTGAGGAGGCAAGGAGGACCTGGGGGGCTATAGGTGGCTTTCCTGATGTTTTGAGTGGGAGCACACTCAAAACTCACTAGATAAGACTAGGACCTTTATTTATGTGAATAAACATTCAGCATGGACTTGTATGTTTGGGTACTCACACGTCTATATTTAACTAGCCAGGTGTGTGCTCCAGAGTGGAGCTTTCACACTTCTTTGATTTGATTTTTATCACTATCTTGAGCTTAGAAATTTCCGTACAATTAATTGAAGTGACATATGCTTACCAGCAGCCAATTCTTAATCCCATCCTTTCACCATGTTTCTCATTATGCTGAAGGCAAATCCTCCTCGTTTGACTCAGCTTTGCACTCACAGTGAATGCAACAGGAGCCAAATCTTGTCTTAGAAGCACAGAGATATTTGCCGAATGTCCCGCGGGGTCTCTAGTTTTTGCAGCAATAAACAAGTGCTTCGTTGGCTTTTGGGACTGATGTGAGCAGTTATCAGAAACTGCAAGCAGTAACCAGCTCCTAAATCACGCCTGGTAATCCAGAGCCATTATTGGTGATAAGCACACTTTGGTAGGGTCTAGTATTCTGAACTGTAGCCCTCCTTTTGCTACATGCTTCAGACATTTGACAAAAGACAGTCTTGCCTGATATAGCTTGTGGGTGTATGTGGCCAGGGACAATCCCCCCTTCCCAGCACTTACACCTATCTTGAGCTACAGGTTGTGCAAGGAGACCCAAATCCCAAGCAATGACACAATTATTAGAGGAAAGACAAATCCAGAACCCACCTGCATTGCTGCAGAGAGCACAGAAATGTGACTTCTGAGTTCCTGGAACAGGGCTGAATGCAGATGCTGTCAATGCCCATGCATCAGGATGTTCAGACAGGTGCAGCCCACTGTGAGAATCCTTTGTGAGCGATGGCAGAAAGTGATTTATGCTATGCACAAAACACTTTGCTCATCTTAACAACCAAAGTCCCCAGAGCTCTCATCATTGCACTGACGGTGGAGGTGAAAAGACAGCAATTTTTACTGTGTGAGAAGCTTTGATTTCCTGTGAATCACTTCCTACTATAAATCAGCTATAGGCAGCTGCATCCACTTGCTCCTCTGGATAGAAAAATATACCCTGCTGCTAGACAGCAGCACAGGCGCCAAAACCATCATGGGATCAAAGGGCACTGCGATTTATCCCATGCAGAATCTAAACAAGCCTGTCAGCTTGCCTGGACCATTTGTTTATTTTAGCTGTGGACATCCATGTCCATCTAGCGTTGGGGGACGGATTTATCATTAGCATCATTTGTCCCATGTCTGAGCTTGCTCTAAATGTTCCTTTCATTCAGCATCCTGATGGCTGGTACCAAATCTCCATAAGGAGCACTTTCTAAGGGCTCAGCTCTGCAGGAGGAAACACAGCTCTGGTCTGTGTTGGGGACTGTCTGATCAGCTTCTTAGAGAGGGAGGTGTTAATCTTTCAGCTGCCCTTCCTCTTTTCCTGACAAAGCCCAACCAAGAGTGTTGCTCAAAAAAGTTATTGTCCTGAAACACCAATAGCTGGGATTAGTCTCAGTGTGGGAAAAATATTTTGTTTATTTTCTCCCCATCCAGGCTTCTCTGGAGGGCAGAGAAAGGAAAGGATGGATTTCTCTTGCAGTCTGTCCTCCTGCTTCCTGGTTGAGAGAGCTCGATGCCCCTGCTGAATTCTTCCCTGAACGGTGGAGGCTTTCTCTGGAAGCACAGGGTGACGGCTGTGCTTGTCTGGAGAAGGTCAAACATCCTTCTTGGTTCCCAGGAGCAGACCTGCCAAGTGATGTTTTGGGTTTCTACCCCACCCCTGCCATGTAAACTCTAGAGGGCATGGGAGGTTTGGCCTTTTTCTCTGGGAGACTCAAGTGACAGTTGTTTTTTCCTGATGTTATCTCTTTGGCACTCAGAGCAAGGATGTTTCAAAGGACACAGGAATGGGGTTGGGCTGTGAGAAAAAGAGTAGGTTTAGCATCACAGTGTCTCCTTGTCTCCTGTAGCCACCACAGCTCTCTTGCACAGTGTTGCTCTTTCATCACCATGACTGTGAGAAGAAAACAGCCTAGAGCTTCTGGGCATGGATAACACAGCAACCAGCAAATTAGGTGACCCTAATTACATCCCCCCTTCTTTCTTGCAGGGTGGTGGTATATGTAGAGTGGAGCAAAATGAGCATTTGTTGAAACCTGGGGCTAGCTGGCGTTCAGTGTTCCTGTGTGGGTCCAGGTATTCACAGAGCCCAGCTCTGTGATTGCAGGCAGCGTTTCAAAGCCCTCTGGTATCTGAGGGCTTCTGAAAATACCACCAAAGGTGCCTCCGTTAATTGGCCTCTGTATGAATGGGAAGCCTGTTTAAAAATCCCCGTGGCAGTCTTGCAGAAAAACATCCCTCCACTTTGAAGCAGAAGGCCTGAAAGGACACTGTCTCTTGCACCTCCAACAGAGCGTGCCTGTGTGTGCTGAGGAGAGTGGCAGGAGAGTGGTGGTGGCATGGGCACAGGCAGCTGCTTGGCCATGGCCACACTGGCCCACCAGCTCCCAGCAACTGGGTTGGGTGTGATTATGTGGTGTCTCAGGTCTTTCTGTGCTACTGCGCATACATGTCAGAGAACCACAAAATGGAAGAGACCTGTGGGGATCATCTAGTGCAACCCCCCTGCTAAAGCAGGGTTAACTACAGCAGATTGCACAGGAACGCATCCAGGTGGGTTTTGAAAGTCTCTAGAGAAGGAGACTCCACAGACTCTCTGGGCAGCCTAGTCCAAGGCTCTGTTGCCCTCACAGGAAAGTTTCTTCTTATGTTTAAGTGGAACTTCCTGTGTTCTACTTTGTGCCCATTTCCCCTTGTCCTGTTGCTGGGCACCACTGAAAAGAGTCTGGCCCCATCCTCTTCACAGCCACCCTTTAGATATTGATAAACATTGACAAGATCCCCTCTCATGTCTTCTCTTCTTCAGGCTAAACAGCTCCAGCCCCCTCATCATCTTCATAGCCCTTTGCTGGACTCTCTCCAGTAGTTCCTTTTCTCTCTTGAGGTGGGGAGCCCAGAACTGGACACAACACTCCACATGTGACCTCCCTAGGGCAGAGTAGAGGGCAAGGAGAATCTCTCTCGACCTGATGGCCACACTGCTTCTCAATGTACCCCAAAATACCACTGGCCTTCTTGGCCACAAAGGCACATTGCTGTCTTATGGTGAACTTATTGTCCACCAAGACTCCAAGTTCTTTCTCCATGGAGCTGCTTTCCAGCAGGTCACCTCCCCAGGTGGGGAACTCTACATTTGCCCTTGTTGAACTTCATAAGGTTCCCCTCTACCCAGCTCTCCAGCCTGTCCAGGTCTCGCTGAATGGCAGCACAGCCTTCTGGTGTGTCAGCCACTCCTCCCAGTTTTCTACCTTCAGCAAACTTACCATTCTTTATCCAGGTCATTGATGAATATGAATATGAACAAACATATTGTTACCTGCATCCATCACGGACACCTGTCATGGATGGTTGGATGGGGGAATGGACATCTATAATGAATGGATGGAGAGGAGGACATCCATTGTACATGGAGGTATGGTCATCCTTTGTGGAGGGATGGATAGCCACAGGAGCTGTCCAAAGACTCCATTAACCAGACATCACCTACCTCCTACCTTGCTAGAGACCCAATTTCTATTGGAGTTAGGGGATGCAAGACATTTATTGCTTTTAAAATTTTAGATCCTATAGCTAGCAGTAGGGATATACCTGGATCTCAGGAGATCTACCACACAGGTGGATGACACGTATCCTAAACCTTTCTCATCCAGCCTTCCTTCACTTCTTTCTTAATCTCTTCTTGCAGGAAAGATCTGAGGCTGTGAGAGAAAGAGCATTGATGAATGGCAATGGAAAGGGGAGATAGTTGGAATAAATAAATGGCATGGGAATTTCTTCTGGACATGTTTTTAAAGCTGTAACCCTGATGCCTTAATCCATCTGATCTGACATTCAAAGTATCTTTTTTAGTTTGAAAGAGGAATGTGGGACTAGACAAGAGGTAGTTAAGATAATAACGGTGACCTGGGTTCCTTGGCAAACCAGGCCTGTTCACACAGTGTGCATTTGAACATGTTGTTCCAGATTCAGAAAGAAACAGAGGTCACTCATGCTAAATGGGTCATCACCTCCTGGAGACACTGTTGTCATGCTCCAGGATGTGGTGATGGTGACAGAAATTGCCCTGCAGCAGAGGAGTTGGACCAGGATGTGGAGTAGAAACCATTGCTCCTTTTTCGCTTCCCTGCAGAGCCAGCTTGGCCGCTTTGTCTCTGGAGAAAGGAGGTACAGAAGTGGCTGGAGGACTGGAGGAGGTACTTTGCACCATGAGACGTAAAGAGTTCTATCTCTTTTCTTTGCAGAAAGGAGATGGTGAGATGAGGTTATTACCCCTGAGCATCTCCCCAGTGAGAAATATCTGAGTACCTTGCAGGAAGGACAGAGCAAGGACTTCTGGCTGACAGCAGATAGACACAAGCTACAATTAAGAATTTATCACGGTAGAGTGATTAGCCACTGGAACACTCAATGAAGGAAATGGTCCATTCTTTTTTTCTTGAAGCCTGGTTTCCTGGCAAACACAAGGGATTGGGCTTACAGTGAGAGCAGGAGGAAATGTAAGAGTCAGATGTTGCCAGGTGATCCGATGGTATCTTAGGCTCCTGGAAAGGGTGTCGTGAATACAATTTCATCACCTTCACATGCTTGGATGAACAGTGTTATGCTTTTAACCTGATGTGCGCAAAATCTTAAATAACAATGCAGTAATAGTGTCACGTTGGCGTCTCTCCATGTAACACTCACATTAAGCCAGCTCTTTGAAAATTCAGCAAATGCATCTATTTCTAACAGGCGTGTGGTGTATAACATTTGCAAATGTTCTCACAGCTGGGCCAGCAAAGAAAACTCTCTGTGTTGCTAACAGAATATTTTATCAATAGCTTCTATCTGAGCTTCTGGTATTGTTGTGGAATATCCATCATGGCCAACGGTAAACAACTTCCAATTCCTAAAGCTCAGACCTGGCAAAGCGGGGCTGGGCTTGATTTTAACCTGCCCTGATTGCATCCAGTGCAACGGTGCATAGTGCATAAGGGAAAAGGCCTCTCTCATCAGAGCATGGGCAATATCTAGAGAAACAGAGGTGTAGAAATTCAATCTCCTGCTGTTGAGGCAGAACAATAACATTAAAAATTCCTACTGTGCGGTGGGCTCAGAGTCATTCATCTAATACAAATAAACCCCTGTGTGCTGATGCAGTGAACCAGTATTTTTCAGGGAGATGTTATTGAAGAGTGGTTATACTACAAACAGCACTTCACTGATCCTCACGTGATATCCCAGCAGCTCTAGTCTTTGCACTGAGCACAAAAGAGAAGAAACCAGCAATATTTTCTGTTTTCTGGACCCTACTGGGAGGTAGGATCACTTGTTCCTGCTCTCCATCAGACACAAATACACAGTAGGGCTCAGAAAAGATCCCCTCTCCCCTTAGGGACTTGTTCTGCTCTGCAGGTTTAACAGTGAGCTCTTTGGTGGTGGCACTGAAGAGGCAACGGCTATGTCAGACTCACTGGTCTGCGGAAGTGCTATGGCCTTTCCCCAGAACCACCACCTGGTTGAGGCCAATCCCTGTGGAAGGAACCATGTTCTCAGACTTCCATCCACAAAAGATAGCTAAGAAGAGGAGCAGAGCTCTTGGCTTACTCTCGGGGATGACAGTTCTTAATTTTTGACAGAGGCTGTATTTTGTCTGCCACACTGCAATCCCCATTACTGCTTCTGCTTGTCCTTCAGGGTAGCAGGACCTGTCCTGTTTGACAATCCAACCCCTTGTGCTGAGGCCGTGGGGTCAGAATCAGTGACACATGGTACAGGAATTAGGATACTTGCACATCTGGGCACTGCGTTTTCTTTCATCTCCAACGTTGATATATGCGGTTCCGTGCTGCCAAGGTGTTTATAAGGCAGAGTGGTGGAAACTTTGCAGTGGAGAGTGTGTGAACTGGGATGTGTGTGCTTCTAACATGGCATAATGCCAGGAGGCAGCACTTGAAGGGCCCCTGAGAGGTCATCAGGGCTGAAAAAGTACAGCAATTATCATTCTGTAGAAACCTGCCACATTTTTGTCAAGGTGAGGGCCTCTAAAGGAACCCTACCCCACATCACTTGCTGGTTTCCTAAGCTGTTTCAGATCCCTCAGAAGGTGTTCACAGATTTCCCCCCCAAGGTCTCAACACCTTTTTCTCCCAAACCTACCCTTTCCTCTTGCCTGTGTCTGCAGCACCTGATAAGTAACATGCTCCAGAGGCACCACTTAAACCTCTGTAACTGGAGTTTCCCTCTCCTTACCTTTGTCCTAGAGAACATGATTTTAAAAACAGGGGAAAATCCATTAAAAATGAAACTGGCAAGAGGTTAACAAAGAGGCAGAACAAACTTCTACTGAAATTCTAGTAGAGTTTATGCACATTGACCATTTCCAATTTTCTTTTTTGCAGATGGGCTCCCAGGTCTTAGCTCTCTGTTTGTGTATATGCAGAATATAAAAACAAACCAAGCCCAATTCCTACATGGGGAGACTGGTATGAGCACGGACCTCTCCCCCATTTCTGAGAAAAGGAATGAGGTCCCATGGGGTAGGCGTGGGGCTGTAATTAGCTCTCCAGCTGCTGGCAGGATGTACTTGAAGGTTCATCAAGCAATGGGAGGCTGACCCCTCTCCCTACAATAAAATGTTAAATATTTTTCAATGCGCAGTAATTTGGGCTTGTTTTGGTTCTGACTCTGATGGTTCAGCTGTTTTAGGCAAGAGGGTCTATTCTGCCTCCTCTGTGGATGGCCACAGGATGGGAAAACAATGCTAAATGTGCTGTCATTGGGGAGAAGGACAGTTGATGCATCTTGATATTTTTTTCTGTAGCTGATTCTTTTAATCAAGTTTCGTTGCTCCACATCCATAAAAATTACTGCTGAATCCACTGAAGAATCCAAGCTTTCCTTTGTAATAGCAACCAAGAGCTTCATAACAGGCGGGTGGATGTTTGGAGGGCCATGGACAGTGCTGCTAGAAAGAGCCTGAGAAAGTAAATCCCACCAGTCATGTCTATGCTGCTAAGATGACACAGAACATCTTTTGAAATGCTTGTGATATTCACGGGCTGAATGCACCTTTATGTACCATGGGCTTGTTCATTAATTGTGTCCCTGCAGTGATCACAAGGGTGAGGTGTATTGTGCGCTATTTATATACAATTTTTCTCATGCTGAAGAGGCCCCGTCACGGGCTGCTCCAAATGAAAGGATGCTTGTGTGCCAGAAAGCAGCCCCATCATAGCTCAAGACAAGAGCCCTCAGATGATGACAGACGGAGTGAGGAGAGCAATGAAATAATGAGAAAGTATTGAACGGCCAGAGGTCTTAGCACATGACTAGCCTTATTCATGCCTTTTTGTAGGCATCTTGGTAAGGGACAGTCTCAGAAAGGAGCTGACACTGCTCATAGCATAATTCTGAGGAGCACAAGGAGTGACTAAGAAGTTGGGGGGAAAAAAAGGAGAGAGCCAAGTCATGAGGCCAGGAGAGAAAAGCATTGAAAATGAGGAGCACAGCTGGCTGTGAGGATGCATCTGGAAAAGTGGTCCTGGGAAATGGCATGGCAGGGAATCAGCCCTGGAGATGGAGACTGCAGGGTGGGAGCTAGACTGGAGCAGATCTAGGGTGGAAATTGGAGGACAGGGGCTCTGGCAGGGATTGAGGCTGAAGATCAGGTGAGAGATGGAAGACAGATAGCAGCTGAACAGGCAAGAAGAGATGCAGGATGGACCACAAAGGAAAGGCGATAAAGAGCCTGGCACCCACACCTCAGTGAGGTCTAAGACAGAAGAAAAGGGTACAGAGGAAGTGTCAGAGCTCTAGGAACCAGGACTGGGAGAAAGCAAGATAGGAAGAAATCTTAACCAGTTGTACATGGCTTGATGCACCTGACCTTCTCTGACCTTGAAGCCACACAGTCCCTACCACTTTGGATGCTTGGAAAATGGGGTGCTGCAGGTGTGGGTTGGGGCTCCTGTAGGTCATCGCTAGTCCACAAAAACATGCTTAACTGGAAGGTCCCATATGGCCCTTTTGCTGCTGAAAGACTGGGTGGCAAAGAGGATGGTACATCTTTTCCAGTGCCAGGAGAGATGTCATGTCATGACTGGTTCTAGCTGTCCCCATAAACTTGCCACACAGAAATCAGCCAAAGCCCTGCCCCTGCTTTTGCCTGTACCAGCACAAGAAGTGACAGAAAAAGCGTCCCAGCCTGTCCCGTTACTGCACAAGGGACTGCAGAGCAGCAAGTGCTTGACCCCATCAGCAGGACCTGCCACAAGCACTCCCCTGGCCAAAAGCACTTGGGCTGCAGAGACTCTGCATCTGTCTGCCTGTGTGTGCCCCCGTGTCAATGTGCAAATATTTCTGGCACAAGTGATGCACCGCTTCCCCTCTGTCCTCTCCCCTCCAGTCTCCTACCCAGTCCAGAAGTGAGAAAAAGGAGCTGTGAGTGGGACATTGCTGGGAACGAAAGAGGAAACCTGGGGATTGAGCCACTGGCTTTGGAGCCATGGGAAGGATTCCTACAGTTCAACTGATCTGTGCATCGATCCTCCCTCTTCCCTCTTCCAAGCCCCCAGTGCTGCAGCTGGCAGGAGCTGGCATGCAAACTGAGAGCCACATGTGTCATCCGTGTGCCTGTGCCCCTCTGGGCCATCTGTGGTCCATGCCTCGTGCCAGCAGCTTGAGCACGCCATGGAGGGGATGGAGCCAGGGCTGCAGAGGGCACGTGTAAGGCAGAGCCGTGCCTTGCCATCTCCTTGCTCACCACCTCCATCCCCAGCGATGTTGCTGAATGTTGATGAGACAATGACTGACCTCTCTCCAACCTGTCACTTTTGGGGGGAGGGTTTGCTGAGGAGGGACATGGCAGCGGGAAGAGAAGGATTGTTTCTTTCTGGTCTGGAGGACTGATGGACACTTCTGTTCTTCTGAGAAGTCTGGGCCTGACCGTCCCATCTCTCTTGTCATGAGATGAATACCTTTTCCCTCACATCTGTTGTCCTTTGCTCCTGCTCTGTCCATTTGAGGGTAGGGGATGAGGGGGGATTTATGCCAACAAAATCAAAGAAAAATAGGGAGAAGGAAGTCCTGAGAAAACCAAACCACAAATCTTCCTTTCTCTTTCTCAATCCTCCACAAATTCCCCTTCTTCCCAGTCAATACAAAGAAAACACCCTTTAAGCTTTCTCCTGGCAAGCAGAGAAATACACCCCAATTAAACAAACAAGCACTCGACGGCTGTGCAGCTTGGTGGGTCCGTGGGGTTATTTCTCCGAGGTCAGCTTCTGAGACGCTCAGGCAGTCTCACCTCGGCCCTGCTCTGAGCGTTTTCTGTTGCATACATGAACCTGGCTGCGGTTGATCCTGCTGGCTCGCTCGATCCATCATGCTGACAGGCAGCTGCCGGTACCGCTGTGCGCACCGTGCCCCTGTATGTGGTCCTGGGCCACCGGCCACGTGCTGACCTGGAGGGACTTGTAATAGAGAGTGAAGACCATTAGGTTATGAAGGGGCTCGGGGGCAGGCTGTGCTGATATGAGCATGGGGCAATACTCAGAAATGCACCCTCCTTGCTTTTCCCATTGCTTGTATGAGTCCTTTCAGCATTGCCCTGCCCTTTCTCCATCTTCTCACATCGCTCTGGAGTCAGGCTTCCAATGCAGAAATACATCCAGGCTTTTGTCTGGTATCTTAAAGCCTGATCCAGCTGGCAAGGAGATTTATTGAACAAATAGTGTATGGAAACCGTGAAAGATGAGCTCCCCTCAAAAATCTTTCCCAGCCCAACTAGAAAACCAGTTTTTGAACCCCTTTCAACTTCCAGAAATCCCTTTGTAGCTGGAGGGGCAACAGCTATTCCTCTCTTCAGTTATCCAGAGGACACAGCAAAATGGGACTCCTAAAAATGCAGGCTCAGTAATCTTGTAGGTGGGTTTGCCTGGGTGGCTGTTACCTTGATATGTCCCCCAGCGTGTGTGCAAAGCCAAGAGCCCCAGAACCCAGAGCTGGGGGCCTGGATACCACCTTCTTGAGGCCCCCAAAGCTTTCTCTGACTCCCATGGCAGTTTTGTGTCTGTCTAATCCACCCTCTCCTGTTCCCAAAGCTCTGACCTGGACAGCAGTGGTGCACAGGTAGAACCATGATCTTAATGACCTTCCCCAGCATCTCTTCAAGCAGCAGGAACTTCTTTCCCCTTCCTTTTCCTTTTTTTTTTTTTTTTTTTCCCCCCAGGACTGCAAGTGTAACTCTCCTGCTGCAAACTGCATTCCTGCTTAATCAGCTAAAGGAGCGGTATTGTGCAAGAGCCCCTCAACAAGGCCGCTCTGCAAAAGGAATCAATCAGGTCCCATCTCTTGAGCTGTGTAGCCTGGTAACGCTCTGCCTCTTGTGACCAGCCGCCCTTGCTCAGCAATGATGGGAATTTCCTTCAGTCTTTTATGGACTTGTTCCTGCAACACAGTTCTTCAGCCAGTGAGGAGATCTCACAGCGATGCGCCCAGCAGTGAGGAGGGGGACGGGTGGTTTCATCACTTTTTCCATTATAAAATACCTTTCTGCCTTCCCCCTGCCCTTCCCTTCTCCTCCAAGGATCACCACAAACTGACACAAAGCTGTAGTGGGCTATTCAGAGGCTTGATCTCATCCCTGTTTGAGGAGAAACCCGGAGGGTTATTTTTAACATTTATACACATCTCAAAAATGCGAATGTGGTCTGTTGTGCTGTATGCACTCCAGAGACCTAGGGCTGAAAAGAGAAACAGCTTTTAAATATTAAGTGGAAGGCACTTGACTGACCTCTTCTAGATAGATACGTGCTTGCTACATCATATCTTCAGCTGGGACCACGGCCAAGCTGGGGCGTCTGCCTCCTCCAGCTGGCTTTGGTCCTTGCTGACCCCCAAGAAAGGAGAGATGAGGACGTGCTCTGCCTCCAGAACACCATCATCGCCTTCTCTGGCAGGACCAGGTCCCAGCCTGAAACATCAGGTGATGCAGGAGGGGCTGCACGCCCCAGGAGCTGGTGGACTGCTGTCTGGGACATGGTCGTGGTGTGAAGGGCTGCTAATGTCTGTGGGAGCTTTGCAAGGTTGAGGTGGACTGGTGGCTAGAGAAGATGATGTTGGTGACTAGGAATGCATGTTTCCGGAGAGGGCTGCAGGATTTGCAGAAACAAATGACTAATTAGTTGTTTTTGTTGATTAGACTGGCTTGTGATTGCAAGCCAAAATTAATAACTCGGTGGAGACAAGCACTTTGGACTATGTAGATTACCCTGTTTCTCCCTCCCTCTTCTCCCTTTGACATAAACCCAAATCTGGAGCTTTGGAACACACTGTCTAGTCCATCCCCATGACCTCTTAGTAGTGCTGCTCCATCCTTTACCCATAGTGGTGGGGACTCCTTCCTCCTCCTGCTGGTAGCACAAGCTCCCTTGAGCAGAGGACATGCGAGCAACCAGAATCTACTGACCGGGGTCTGTTGTGCAAAGCTCTCTCTGCTTTCTCCACTATGGCTCACAGAGTCCCACCAGGTTAGTGTCAAAAGCGCAGATGAGCCCAAAGCCCCGTGGCAGCATCAGCACTGCACTGAGATGTGTGCCACAGCTGAAACCTCTCAGTGAGCCAGAGGGTTGATGAACCATTTACACAACTTGCTCTCTAGGCTCTTTTGGTGTTTAGTTACATGGACCAGAAATGTACTCTTAAAAAGTAAGATTCTGCTCTTATCACATGTGAGCCCTTTGCATGAGCCTTTAGTATCTGAAGTTGTGGTTTATATAGCCAAAAAAGTGATTGACCAATCCAACATGGTTCCCATCATCTTGTATGGCATCCAGTCTCGACTTAAATAATACCACTGATGGAAAATCCCCTGCAGCCCTGGGGATGCAGTCCCACTTTTTAAACCAAAACCGTGCTTCATTTCTAATTGCAAATCATTGTCAGCTGAACATGGCCTTGGCTGGAATCCAGCCCTGATTGTATTTACAGCTATTCAATAGTTATACTGTGACATGAATTTACCTTATCTCACCGGAGGATACATATTAAGCCTGGCTCTCTCATTGCCATGACTGCAATCAGTGCAGCCGTGTGTGCTGGGGCAGGCACAGGAGGACTCCTCCTCGCTTATGTGTCTCTCCTGTGGCCAGAAAATACACTTCACCTTTTACCAGTTTTGTATGCCACCTCCTGTTTGGTGAGAATGACCCTTTTTGCAAAGGGCATGACACTCCTGGATGAGGAGAAACTCTTCTTCTCCCAGGATGGCGATTACTGTTCTCATAACAGGCAGATGGTTTGGAGGAGTGAGGGGTTTTTGAGCCTGGTCTCAAGCACTCAGGATGTGGCCAGCAGACTTTGTGCTGGTCCCAGTCCTTGGCAGTGCACAGGGCTGCCTGCATGGGCACTGCAGGTGAAGGCTGCAGTCTGCAGTGAAGAGCCCATAGTGTCTCTTGTGCTTGGAAGGAGGGAAAGTCAGGCCACAGGTGGAATATTGTGTCCAGTCCAGGGCTTCCCAGTTCAAGAGAGACAAGGAACTACTGGAGAGAGTCCAGCTGTGAAGATGATGAGGGGACTGGAGCATCTATCTCTCTGACAAGGAAAGGCCGAGAGACCTGGGGCCATTTAGCCTGGAGAAGAGAAGACTCAGTGGGGATCTGATCAATGTTCAGCCATAGCTAAAGGGCAGGTGTCAAGAGGACACTCTTCTCAGTGGTGCCCAGGGGACAGGACAAGGGACAACAGGCACAAACTGGAAGACAGGAAGTTCCATCTGAACATGAGAAAAAACTTTACTGTGAGGGTGCCAGAGCCTGGCCCAGGCTGCCCAGAGAGGTTGTGGAGTCTCCTTCTCTGGAGAGATTCCAAACCCATCTGGACATGATTCTGGGCACCCTGCTCTGGGTGACCCTGCTGGAGCAGGGGGGGTTGGATAAGATGATCTCTAGAGGTCCCTTCCAACACCTACCATTCTGCGATTCTGTGAAATCTGCTTCATTAGAAAAAAAATCTTAATGGTTTTCCTAGTTTGGACCCAGCCCAGTGCCCACCAAGACAAAGCTGAACCAGCCCCAGCACCAGTCCATCTCCGCTGAACCATCTCCAACCTACAGCACAGAACTGATGCCAGCTTTCCCTCACCGTGCTGCCTGCAAGGGGATGTGCAAAGCCTGATCTGACATATATTAGAGTGACACAGACAGATAAAACCCAGCCTGGTGGTACAGAACTGACCGCCTCAAAGCATTTTAGACACATCTGAGGTGGCAGAGGGAGTTTACCTTGACCAGCGCTCCATCTTATGGGTCCATGGCATTCCTGGATTAGCATAAGGTGCCCTAAAGCTGAATTTACTCTATCACCGAGCCATGGCCTCAGAAAACCACCTGCCACTTCCATGCCTTGATTATTATCTGGCTTACTCTCAGCTCTGTTGGCTCAAGCACCCCAAGAGGAGCGCTCAGTTCCTTTCACTGAAGTTCCTGAAAGTCCAAACACTGACTGCTTCCAGCTCTTTTTCTTCTAAAGCTCTGCCAAAAGGAGCTTCCCTCTGCAGAGTCTTTATCTTTTAGCATCTGAATGTGCCGGCTGGTCGAGCACTGCCCATCAGCCCTTCTGTGCCATGTGAGTTGTCATCTCCCACCGTTCCTATGTTCTCAGTAACCACGCACAATCCTCAACACATGAAGGACGTGGACCTGTTGGAGTGGGTCCAGAGGAGGCCTCAAAGATGATGCAAGGGCTGGAACCCTTCTGCTGTGAGGCCAGGCTGAGAGTTGGGGTTGTTCAGCCTGAAGAAGAGAAGGCTCCAGGGAGACCTTCTTGCAGCCTTCCAGTATCTGAAGGGGGCCTACAAGAAGGCTGGGGAGGGACTTTTTACAAGGGCCTGTAGTGATAGGACAAGGGGTAATGGGCTCAAACTGGAAGAGGGAAGATTT